>ML779698.1:1774446-1785239 GCA_009831015.1 Picea engelmannii | reverse complement strand
TTGCAGCTTGCAAAACAGAGGTTGTAGCCTCATTATGAGTTGGTGCTCATATGTATGATAATTTAAAGAATGTAATTATTACTTATCATATAAAGAAAAAGAGGTTTTTACCCTGTATGGGTTTCCTCGGAAAATATCTGTCTTTGTGTTTCTCATATATGTGACTGATGTTGAATGTGCCAGTGTTTATTTCTCTGCATTATTTTGATCATCATTCAGTGTTTCTGAAAAGATTTTTAAAAGAAGCATAATTGTTTAAGCTTAGTAACAACTGATTCACCCCCCCCCCTCCTCTCAGTTGTCCAACAGGAGGTTCATCACTCCCCACAAAGATATGTTTCACCTCCTCCTGCACCTGAATTGGAAGAAGTACCTTCATCGACCAAAACCACGACCAAGAGGGGGAGGAAATTGCATTTCCCTTCACCTTCTCCAATATCTAAGACCAGGTTCAGGAGGCCTTTTACTAGATCATCAACCCACAAGGACGTTGTTGAAGCATAAGTCTTACTCAAGGCTTCAGTTCCAAGGAAAGAGAAAGATTTAGATAAAGTCATTGAGAATCCTATTGAGGTTATAGACAGAGCCTATGTTCAGTAAAAATATAAAGGTAAATACACTAGGAAACCTATCGAGGTTATCAACATCATCCCTCCCCCTAATAATCCCACTTTCAAAAGATTGATCAGAAAACTCAAGGATGCTAGAAAATAAGTTACTCGTTTGAAGGAAGAAAGTTTGACTGAGAGAAGAAATATGAAGGAGCTCATGGACATGTACAATGAAACCCTTGATCTGGAAATATTTTCAGCAAGAAGAGTCTTGCCTCTCCATAGGCAACTTAAGACTATGTACAGGAAAAATAGAAGCTTTCAGTCTCAAAACTGAAATCTCAAAGAAGAATTACATCCCTTCAAGGATGAACTAGCCCAGAGGAACTTAAATGTTTTGGTACAAGATACAATAGAAATACATGAACCTATAGTTAAGAGGAGTACCCCTTCAAAAGAAAGAGATGTTGCTATGACAGAGGGAAGTTATCCTGCAACAAGGACGAGTGCAATATTGAGGAAGTAGATGGGGGATGATAGATCCATTTTTGTGGGTGATCACTTTTTGCAAGTTTGAAATGTTTAAGGAATTATGATTTTTCCACCTATACATGCATCTACAGGCTCCTAGTCCATCGACTAAGTTTTTTGTGTTTTGAAGAATTTTTACATCACACAGAAAAAACAGAGAGATTATGTAGTGCCATGGCACTACAGAATCGTCTATACAAGATGTTATGCAGTTGTGCTACCAAATGTGCTATGAAATATCCTAACCAAACACAGGAATAACACTACAGAATCTACAGAGTTGTTACACAGGAATGGCGCTACGGAAACTATAGAGCTATTTCACAGGAGGCGCTACGGAATATGCAGAGTTGTTACACAGGAATGGCACTACGGAAATTGTAGAGCTATTTCACAGGAGGTGATACAGAATATGCAGAGTTGTTGTACAAAGGCACTATGGAATTGGATACTGAATGTTCTACAAAATGGTGCTACAAACTAGCCATTATAGTCAAAGGTTCAAATTCATGAATCCTTCTTGATTTTTGATGATGTGGAGGGAACTAAGGATCGGCAGGTGGTAGCTAGGAATCAACATATGATCTTAGAGGACATGTGGCACTGGAGAAGGATGCATGCAAGATACAAGACATGCCATTTAATTCTTGTTAGAGTGGTTTCCAACATGGCTCCTAAATTGTAGTAGTTTCTTAAGATCTGTTAGTACAGATGTTAGAATTGTAGTTGTTTTGGAGAATCCTAGAATAGGAAGGCCATATCACACCTCTAGTTTGTGCCTCTTGTATTTCTATTATAAATACATATTTTGAATGATTAGAGAGGTTTGAATGGTTGAGCAGAGCTCCTTGATTGTAATATTTTTACTAAGTAAAGTTGTTCTCTGGTTATGTATTGGACTTGAGACATTTTGAGTAATAGAAGTTATTTTCCTTTTATCATCTTGTTTCCTCTTATTCGGAAATACTCATGATTGGATGATCCATATGATATGGTGTGGTTGTGTTATAATGTATGTTTGATTATAATGCTTCTATGAATGTTTTTCAATGTTTTAAACTTTAAGTTCAAGAAGTTCTTGTGACTGCGTTTTTCTTCTCTTGGTTGCTTGAAGACCTGATGTTAACAACAAACCTATCCACCTTCCTCACTAAGTATTTCTCCTATTCACATTTACCCCAAACCACTGATTGAAGTTAATCAAGAAACCATTTTCTTATGCATGCTAGCCCAGATTTATGTGTTAAAACATTCTTATGTTGAGTTTTGTCCATTTGACCTTTAATCACTTATTTACATTCACAAACTTGTTTGATGGGTACCGAGGTTATCCTCTTGCAATATGAGGGTGATTATCAGTGCTAATAGTTTCCATATGCCTCCTTTTGATTTTTGAGAACCAAAAGTTCTAGTATTTTTCCGCTATGCATGACTTTCCCTCAGCCCTAAGAACTACGCGTCCTCTAGCTCTAACCATGCTCTGAAGGCAATCAGGATCAGTAGCCACGAGTATTGAAACTCCTTCCCCTCATATTGGGCTTCAATGCATTCCAGTAAGAACGAGTTCAGCAAGAAAGGATCCAAGATCATTATAGTGTCTTCTACACATTTCTCTGTGACAACTACGACCCCTGTTGGGACTTGATCCTTCTTTCATTTCCATAGAAATTTGCATGCTAAATTTTGTTTGGCTATTCGAACTATGAGGTCACATATCGTTGGCACATCTAGGCCGCGCACCCCTCTGACCATGCAAAACTTCACTCGCATTTCCTCTAACAATGCTCTTTCTATATTCTTATCTACAAATAACGTAGCAGGGTATTTCCCCTGTGTTGGAAGTCCAGTGATTCATTCTACCATATCTGTATCAATCAAAATTTTCCTATCCATCCACATATACCCCCCATGCATGTAATATATGAGTAGTTTGATGCAGGAATTAACTTCATTGCTATGACCAAAGTGTGAGATGTCCAACAAGTTGAGGAGGCTTGGTCGCTCCAACCCTCTAGACCAGACCTTGACCACTAGTACACTCTGTTGTGTCTATGGATCCAATTGGATTTCAATATATTTGTGAGGTGCAAGTTCAGGTAAATTCGCCACGTCACTAATTTCATGATCGACATATTTCAGTTGAGGCACCTTCCCCAGCATATCTTCATTGATGATGACTGCCTCTTAGATGTATGGGGTCACCATCTTATAATCTGGATTATTCTACAGTGTGATTGTTGGAGAATCATCCTTCATGGGTGGTATGTAGTCATGAGGAAACCTCAACGACCTTGATGAGGAGGAACCCAAGGTTTCCTCAATATTTGGTCCGGATACAAGCGCCCTAGTGAGACTATTTATTGGTATCACTATTGTTGCTCCTACAAATTTGGGTGGCACCATCTCTGTAGTTAACTCAGCTTTGGTAGTTGTTATCGCTCTGTGCTCTCGATTCTCCTTCTAACTTCTAAGTGACAATGATCCTAATTTTTTTAGTCTTGCTGGATTTTGTGCTCTGTTTCCCATTGTGTACCAATATTCACACCTTCCCACCTGTCTCCTTCGCCCATAGTGTGACAATTGCTTGTGTTAATGGCATTTTATTTGCAAATCCACTAGTAGATTTCCATCATGGACTACCCCTTAGTCATGTTTATCGACAAAATTTTTCCTTTACTCCCTCTCTTTATGGTAGCTTTATGACTAGGCCTTTTGGCAGTTGTATGCATTGCTATCACTACTGTCTTTATGAATTGTTCTTACTACTAATCATCGGTTATGTCCTTTTTTCCTTTTTAATGGTATTTTCTGTGTTGGATTGTGTGTACTACTATTCCATCACTCTTCCTCCTAGATAATATTAGTACCCAATCCACTAAGCCCTCGTCCAATTGGACAAAGCTCCTCTTTGGCATACTCTGGGTGTCACTTCTCCATGTCGCCTTGTTAATTCTCAGATCGATCCTCCCCTTGGTCGTGCGCAAATTCCTAACCTCCTTACCTACTTGTGAGGTCACTTTCTTAAAATTCTATCCCTAGAGGCACTTGTGACGATTGATGTTATACATTTATGCACTTTCTCGTGCGTTCTAGGTTTACTTTCTTTATACCTTACTATTGGGCATTCCTTCTTCCATTCTCTCTACTCATGTTTTTTTTTGGTCATCCTGTAACATGTGTGCAGAGATTGATTTTTTTTTCTTCTTTCCTCCAGTATCATCGTCCCATTCATTGAGATTTTTTTCTTGTCACTTGCACCATGTATGAACCTTCACTCGGCAATTGTGCTCATTTGGTGCATGCTTGACTGATTGTGCGTGATTCCATAACTCCCTGCAACATTTCTTTTTTTACCACCTTCTCTCTGAGTGGGTGATCTATGATCATTCTCATGTCTCAACGGTTGTTGGCCCCTCTAGTGAATTAACCCCTTTATAATAGTTATTAGTTGTAGTCGTGGCCTTCACATGCTAATCTGAAATCTTATCGTGTTGTACTCCTCATATAGATTTTCATGTTGGTGAATCGTTTGACATGTTGTGGTGCAATTTTCCTAAGTGTATAAATCATTTTGCATGCATTTACTGATAACTAACCATCATCACAGTGGTTCTTCCATGCCTCGGGTAGTACATCTATTTCCTATTAACGATATCAGTCATCCTTGGTTCCTTCGTCATACGGGTTTTTTTTGTTTTTTTTTTGTACTGGGGAAATTGGCAATGCGTGGTTCTTGTACTCCCGTGACACAGAGTCTATCCCCATCGGATACCGCTATAACCCCAGTTTCTCCACGCAACCCGCAAGAATGGAGCACAAGTAAATCAGGGTGAGAATCGAACTTGAGACCTCCTTTTTACACATTTCCTTCCATTTACACGACACTTGCCAATCGATCTACACCCCTGCGGGCGTTGTACGGGGTTCTTATGTGGCTAGTTAACTTTTTCATTTTCATCAACGTTTCGTACAGATTTTCATTTTATGGTGACGTGCCTTCCGCTTAATTTTTTTATTATTATTGCGTCATTCATTCTGCCTTGCGAAGGTATTAAAAACTTCCCCATTCTATTGTGAATGTAGTATTATGTCTATCCTTCTGCACAATTTTTATTTGGTGGTATCTGTTAGGACCCAGAAATGTCCCTTTTTCACTACATCTTTTGAACATTCAACCTTCTCATTCCTAAGCTAAATGACTATTATAATGAGTACCAAGACCCTTTTTACCAAGGTATGAACTATTCATCTTTCTTTTATATTTTCATTTACTTAGCATGTTTGATTGGTAACGTTCACATATTTTACCCATGAAATGATTTAACTAATGATGAAAATGTTAGAACAACCCACTTCGAGAAACTCAATGATGTTACAGCTATGCGCCAATCCTGGAAGCTGTTACATGACTTCTGCAATAGATGCCACCAATCCTGGAAGTTGTTACATGACTTCTGCAATGGATGCCACCAATCCTAGAAGTTGTTACACAAATGCTACGATAGAAGCCTGTTAATCTTGGAAGTTGTTACAATAGACGCCACCATTCCTGTTGTTTTACGACTGCTACAACACCTGTTGATTAGATATGATGGCTCACGATGTTGATCAAGGAGAATTATAGATTTTGTATTAATGATATCTAACGAACAGCTTGAGAATCGGGGATTCTCAATATTGTTCTATTTTTTAACACTGATTGACTCTGACTTTAAATAGCAGATCTTTTGTAATGTAAAGGGTTGTTAGTCTTTTTCCTTTGACAAATAAAGAAAGAAAAGTAGCGCTTATTTTACTCAGAGATTTTCTGGCAATTGAATGAAAGAGTGGATTGAATTTCTTTAGCAGACTGTAACCTATCTCTTTGAGTGGATTCAATGAGAAGGAAAGGGCCCACCTTCCTCACCTATTCCCCTCTATTTTGAATTCTAGATTAGTCATTTTAATTGCGAATGATTTAACTGTTAGATATTTATGGAATACAATTGTTGTTACAATTTAGTTCCCTCTTGGTAAATGCGCATAAACTTGTCTCATGAGAATTAGAAATCAGTTGTTGAACATTGTTGGAGAACTACTTTCCCTTTTTCTGCATTAGGTTAAAATATTGTTTTGGAGAAATAAAAGTGTGAAGTAGCTTCTTGCAATAAGTAGATTTCCTTTCTGCAATAGTATAGAGTTTCTTCCTGCAAAAGTAAATTAGAAAGTTAGATTAGGGTAGGCAATTCAGGGTTTTTATATATTCATTAGTTTAGATTACAATTATGATTTTAATTCTGTAGCACTCTAGCTGTATCATCACAACTGTGTTAGTGATATTATTTGTTTGTTTTGTTAAAAAGAACTTCCCTACTACAATTAGATTATATATGCTTTCATAATATAGCATAGACTATACAGAATTATCTTGAAATAACAAACTTCCTTGGGTTGGCAATTTATATTGAACACTTTGATTTTCCATTCAATTAGACAATCAAAATGCCCAACATTTTGGCACCGTTTCCAGGGAAGATAATTGTAGATTTTGGTAAGCACACTAGTTTTCTTTCTTAGGAATGAATAGTCTGCATGAATCACGAAACGTGAGAACAAATCCCCCAAAATACTAACCTTAGAGGTACCAGAGGACGTGGAGGAATAAATCCTAACATACAGGGAAGACAGACCATTGTTGATGAGATTATAACCAAAGCAGATTCTTCTTCAGGATCCATTTTTCGCCCTGCCAATCCTCCAAGAAGACATGATCCACAGTCAGCAGAAACACCCCCTCTCGAAACATCATTCTCATCAAGGGTTGAAGCTGAAGTTGAAATCGAAGTTGAAGATTTGTCACCAACAAATCATCAAGAAACACTGGAGAACATTGAAGATCAAGGAAGTATAGCCTGGACTAGGGAAAATCTAGAAGAAGTTGTTTATCAGATCAACGGTCAGATAGTCACTAAGGAAGAGTGGGATGTTGTTCACATTGAGTGGAGGGGGAGATCACATATGGAGAATCAAGGGGATAATGAAGAAGAGCTCTACCAAGAGAATCCACAGAACAATGAGGATCGGGTAAACAATGAAAACACTATCTCTACCCTGGTTTTTCCTATTTCTGATGTTCCCACACGAGGGATGGCTCCTATGAAAAACATACATCTCTCGGCTCTCCCAAATTTTCATTGATTATCTATTGAATATCTAGATGAGTTTCTATTTGAATTTGACATTTTGTGTAGAATCTATGACTACACTACCACTACACAGAAGATTAAACTGTTTCCAGCTACATTAAAAGGTAATGCATTAAGATGGTTCATGAGCCTTGGAGGAGAAAACATTTCAACATGGGTACAAATGAGGCATATTTTTCTGAACAAATACCAAGACTACTGTCGAACAAGGGAACGAAGAGAGGAACTGTTCTTAATTTCATAGAAGGAGGAAGAGACCCTTGAACACTTTGTGGAGAGACTCCAATACAATCTACAATGGTCTGGCCATCTGGATGTGAGTAAGGACATTCTGAAAACCATTTTGCTAAAAGGGGTTACATAAGATTGTTTAGATATGTTGAATATGCTTGGCAAGGGAGATATATCTAAGGAATCCTATGAGGACATTGTAGATCTCTACAAAATATGTTCTCGAGGATCTACAAGGAATAAGTTAGCTACCAAGGATACTACTTTTTCAAGGGTACATAAATTAGCCAATGGAGGAGAAACAAGAGAAGAAATAGGTAATCTGTTAGAAAGTTTCAAAACAGAGATGATTAACTCTTTTTCCTCACAAATGGATACTTTACAGGTCAAACAAAAACAAGAAGAATCAGAGCAAGTATTATGCATTTTCTATCCGAAATGCAGGAAGAAACATCCACCAAGGGAGTGCCCACTGAACAATGTCCAGGTATGCCTTATTTGTGAATTAGACCATGCCACTGACCAGTGTCCTTCTCTACTAGGTGTAAAAGCATCAATGAAGGCAACTAATGAGGAGGTAGAGGTTGTCTATCTAATAACACAAAGGAGACAATGGTAGCCAAGAGGTCAAGGTATGAATTCTCAATTCTCTCCTCCAACATTTAATTATTGGAACAATCAGCTACCATATGGCCAGACGAATGCCCCCCCTCTAAATCAAATGCTACCCTCTTATCAAGATCCCAATGCATGGTTACCTATGTCCCAACAACAAAATCACTATGGGAAATGGAACCCATATGGGAGAGGCCCTCAACAACAACTTAGTTATGAAAGCCATCACCAACCGAACTTCTTTCAACAACATTTCCAACCCCCATACCAGCAGCAACAGCTACAATTTCCTCCCAATAACTCACCAAACAATCCTCCCTTACGACCTCAGATGCCTATGCAACCTAACCCAAACCCAAATAATAAGGTCGTTCAGAACATAGACATACATAATGTGCCAGCCTTATCTATTACTCTTATGCCTTGTGATGAAATAAAATTAAGATTAGGGAGAATAGTTGAGTGAATAGTTGAAGATGCTCCATCTTCATAATCAGATAAGGAATCAGGGGAGAGACCATATTCTAAAACAAAATAAATTGACCAACCCATTCTAGAATCAACAGACCCACCATTCCCTGAAAGACTGAAAATTACCAAGCCTGTGGAATTACCATCTTTCAATCTCCTTGGAGAATTGAAAAATATGCACGTTAATATCCCACTACTGCAAGAAATAAGGGATGTCCCTATGTATGCCAAGACTGTGAGGGACCTCTGTATCAGAAAACCTGGACAAAAACCTAAATATCCCCTCACAGTGCATGTAGTGGGGGATTTTTTTAAGCTAATGTTAGGAAAAACTCCACCTATTAAATATGGTGACCCAGGAAACCCTACAGTCATAGTTAAAATTGGAAAGACATCTATTCCCCATGTACTAGTTGATTTAGGGGCAGAAATTAACATCATGCCAATAGAAACTACACAGTTGCTGCAACTCGAAACAGAATTCCGACCTACTCCTATTGTTCTAGAATTAGCTAATCGCTCTACCATCAGACCAGAAGGAGTAATCGATGATTTAGTTATTTCAGTAGACTCATGGGAGTATCCTACTGATTTTGTCATTTTGCAACCCAAATCCAGTCTAGGAGGGCATCCTCTAATTCTAGGATGACCATGGTTAGCTACAGTCGATGCTTTCATAGGTTGCAGATCTGGTTCTATGACCATCTCAGATGGTTATGAAACAAAAAAACTTACCCTGTATCCTCATGCTACACCCAGTGTAGAACCTAAAAAATATCTATGGATGGACACTGAGGATGAAAGTGCTCTGCCTGTGCTAACTATAGGAAAGGCCCTGAGTTTCAAAGACGAGATGGAGGATGAGTTAATCAACTTCTTTATTTGTGACCCATCTGTTGTTACACAACACACGCACCACCAATTGATCAGAGTCTTTGATCCTATGGCCCAGGAAGAAATGAACTCGAAAATGTTCTCAGAAACTGCTGACAATCAGAGTGATTTAGCTGTAACAACAGTCGTTGTAACAACAAACCCTGTAACAGCAGATGATGAAATAGCAACAACTGAATTATTTCCTAGAGTCAGTTCTAAGAGCATCGTTGTATAAATTTAACCTGGAAAAACCTTGAACATCAATCCCGATCTCTCCAATGTTGAAACTCGCCGACTCATGAATTTACTGACTGGACATAAAGAATCATTTGCATGGGATTACATGGATATGAAAGGAATTCCCTCTGAACTATGCACCCACCATATATACATCAAAGAAGAATGCCGACCCATTTTCCAACCGCAAAGGAGGATGAACCCAAACCTTAAAGAAATTGTTAAGGAAGAACTTCAGAAACTTCTCAACGCCGGATTCATCTATCCTATATCAGACAGCGAGTGGGTATCACCATGGGTTATTGTTCCTAAAAAGAATGGTAAGTGGAGAGTGTGTGTGGACTATAGAGCCCTGAATAAGGCAACGCAGAAGGATCATTTCCCTCTGCCATTTATTGATCAGGTTTTAGATAACTTAGCCGGAAAAAAATATTTTTCTTTCCTAGATGGATTTAGTGGCTATAACCAGATACAAATTTCCCCACAAGACCAAGATAAGACCACCTTTCCTACAAGGTTCTCCGATTTGGCTTGTGTAATGCACCAACCACTTTCCAGAGAGTTGTGATTGGTATTTTCTCTAATATGGTGAATGACTGTATGGAAATATTCATGGATGACTTTACACCTTATGGGACTGATTTTGAAGACGCTTTGTCTAATCTGGAAAAAGTGCTCAAAAGATGTAGACAATCTCATCTTTCTTTAAGTATATAAAAGTGCCATATGATGATGCGTGAAGGGGTAGTGTTGGGACACTTCATCTCTTATGCAGGGATTCAGGTAGATCCAGCCAAAATCCAGGTAATTTTGGACATTCCAAATCCATCAACTTAGAAAGAGGTAAGAATTTTTTAGGGCACATTGGGTAATATAGGAGATTCATTAAAAAATTCTCTAAACTTGCCTCTCCATTATTTTTTTTACTAACAAACGATGTTAACTTTCGTTGGACTGACGACTCTGAATTGTCCTTTGTAAATCTTAAACATAGATTGTCCACAACTCCCATCTTGAGAGGGCCCAATTGGGCTCTGCCTTTTCACATTTCTTCAGATGCCTCAGACACTGCAATTGGTGTAGTACTAGGGCAATA
>ML779698.1:1754213-1768869 GCA_009831015.1 Picea engelmannii | reverse complement strand
TACAGATTACATGACCAAGTGGGTGGAGGCAAAAGCACTTATCAGAGTGTCAGAAGAGGTTGTCTTAGCATTTTTGTTTGAAGATATATTTGTTAGGTTTGGCGTTCCTAGAGAATTGGTCATTGATGGAGGACCCCCTTTTACATCACATAAATTTGAAGCTCTACTCAGTAAATATCATGTTTTACATAGAATAGCTTCTCCATACCATCCACAAGGCAATGGCCAAGTGGAAAGCACCAACAAATTTATTGAATCCATTCTTACTAAAACAGTGAGAGAAAATCGTAGGGATTGGTCTGGAAGATTGCATGAATCTCTATGGGCTTACCGAACTACTTGGAGGAGCACAACTGGTTTTTCTCCTTACGATCCGGTATATGGAAAAAGCCATGTTTTTCCCATTGAATTCAAAATCAAAACCTTAAGAATTGCATCAGCAATCAACCTCGACTTGACTATGGCACAGAAAGACAGACTACAGTAGCTCAACGAGCTTGATGAAAAGTGTTTGGACACCATCCATCAAACCATAGTGATTCAACAACAAAGAACAAAATGGCATTACCGAGTCATCAAGAAGAAATTATTCCAGATAGGAGATTGGGCTCTGTTGTATGATTCATGCTTTAAGGAATTTCAAGGTAAACTGTGTACATGATGGCTAGGGCCTTACGAGGTAGACACCATTTTATCCAATGCGATAGTCCGGTTGATTACTATTGATGGATTCAATACACACTTACATGCAAATGGTCATCACTTGCGTCTGTATCAACATCCACTGTCCAAGACGGAATTCAAAATTAGTTGTACAGTTGATACAGATTATCAGATTTTAAACGGAAAGGAGCTTACTCCTTCCCCTTCTGAACTTTAGGACTTCTTTTTCTTAGACCTTGTATATAAATAATCTCAGCAAAATTTGCATTTCTCTGTTTTTAGTTGAAATTTCTCTATTTTCTTTACTATGCTAATAAAACTTTGAAAGGTATCAGGCAATTATGTGTGTGCAAGTAGATTAATGAATGGAAAGGAACGATTAGTTCATGGAAGTTGAAAAAATTCCTAGAATCGAAGTAAGGTAGTGTTCGGACGATTTCAATGTTGTTACACCTACCTCCACCATTTTTGAAAAAGAACCTGTTGATACACTAATTACTGAAATTCTTTCTTTTTCGCCTTTTTGCCGATGTTGTGGCTCCAACCATCCAATATTTCATGTAACAGAACCACTGATTAGACAATATTGATGCTTTATATCTGAAAGTGTTGCTTCATTATGATGTGACTTCACATTCGGAAATTTCCAGTTGGCTAACTACAGTAAGGACTACGTCTCTACATAACCTATCATTTCTCTCATGATCCTTCATCATGTCAACTATTCCGCACCACTCAAATGGCGGTTGGATTGTGTGGTTACTCTGACAGGTCATTATGTGCGGTAAGATTTGAGGTACGTGATTAATCCTACATGTTAAAGTAATGAAGATATAAAAGCATGATTTCCTATTTACTAACCAGTTACACCTGGAGCCAATCCGCTTAATTGGGGGGGGTAACGTAAATCTAGCCATTCATTCCGAATTTTATACACACCTCCACCACCTTTCCGCCCACACTTCTTTTAACTATCTTTCTGCAAACCAGGTTCGTGTCTCTGATTTAGATGATATTTTCTCCTCCTACGTGCATGTTAGACTCTCAAGACACATCATGGGAGGATCAGTTGTGAGATATGAACCCGCAACTCTGGACAACTTGCTGCTACACCCAGAGGCCTACCAAATATTTCTTCAGGCTGGCTGGATATTGTATTTTAAGAAGTTGAAAGAGTTTAGTGAGAACAAGGTATTGGAGTTTAGTCAAAATCTTACCGAAGGGTATTCAATGGTGAATGGGGTGAGGATTCTAGTATCAAAAGCAATTATTACTGCTATAACAAGGTTTCCAAGAACAGGAGATCGATGGTTTAATAGAAAAACACATATTTTGGATGCACAGAAGGGGTTCCTCGTCACCACTAAGCAAGTTCATACCAAGGGAAGAGGTGTAGATGTCAATTCCTTACCAGAGCCATGGGGGAAAGTCGCAAAATTTCTTAAAAGGTACATTACCTGCGAAGGTTGATACCAAGTTGTTTCTTTTTCTGATTTCATCTTATTATCACATCTGCAACATCAGAAATTGATAAACATTCCTTATTTTCTCCTCCATTCATTGCATAACATGGCCCATTTTGTAAAAAAATCCAAGAACCCAAAGAACTGTGTCTCTAATCACAGACTCATCGAACTAATAATTCGCAGAGGTATGGGAATTTCCAATAACCCATTACCTGCTGCAGAAGACCAGCCACAGTCTGAAAATACAGAAAGGATTGTACTAGTCCTTGAAAATGCAACCCATGGACCACTTCCAGAGCCTCTTCCCTCGGCTGCAACAACAATGCAAACCCATACTATCATTGTCCGTAAGATGACTCAAAAAAGAAACCGTATAACCTGAAGCCATCCTTGCACCAGACATACAAGCCTCGATGAATTTTCATTACAACAACCTGTAGCTGTGGACGAACAAGCAGATGAAGAGCCAACCACTCGACCAAAACATGTGTCACAGCACTTGGCTGCAACACCGATTATTGAAATCCTACCCCCTGCCTCTAACAAGAAAGCCCCTACTCCTATCTCTGCATTACCTAAAAATCGATCAAGGATAGCACAGTCCACTATAACATCAAGACCTCTTACCTCCTCTGTTGTGGCACCAACAATCACACATAACCCTCCTATCGTTGTTGCAGTCGATCAAGCGCCTACTATCATTACCTGTGCATCTTCGCAGAAAAGGAAATGTCCATTCAAAGGAAAACCTCAGAGATCCCTTGATCAAATTGGATCAACAGCAAGTCAGAATCCTCTGGCTGCTACAACAGAGAATTCTACAGAGGTATGAATACTAGGTTTTACTTTATGCATAGAACTTCAGGAAACTATCTTCTCCTTTCAAAATGAATGTACCCAATTCATAGCAGAATCATCGGTGCCACCTGATGATTCTGCGCATCCTATGTCCATTGACGATGTCCAGATCATCGCAGACCCCAGTATACAAGAATATCCTCCTTGTGTGATTGAGGAAGAACACCCCATTCCTCCTCTGGAAATGAAGAAGAAAACCACTACTTTCGTTTCTATGTTACCCAGGAGAAGAAACAGGTCCACCAGGTTTGTCGAAGCTACAATTGGATGGCAAGATATGGAGCAGGATATTCCTATTCTTCATCCACTATCCTCTATGGTTGATACAGGGATGGTTCCACAAGAACCAGTCCTGATAGATACAGTTGTTACACCAGAACCAGTTGCTCCACAGAAGATTGTCCCACCAGAGCTAGTAATATCGGAACCAACTGAGAATGTCGAGACTGTTCCACAAGAACCAGTCCTGATAGACACAGATGTTACACAAGAACCAACTGCCCATGTTGAGACTGATCCACAAGAACCAGTCCTGAAAAAAACAGTTGTTACACAAGAACCAGCTACACAGCATGCTGAGGATGTGCCACTTACCCAATTATTTTCCCAAATAGAGAAAAAGATCAAGAATACAGAAAATTCTAGGATCGTTGCACTAATAATTGATAATGATAACCTCATAGCAGAGTTAAAAACCCTGAAACAGGAGGTGGCAGTTTCTCAACAGAAAAATCCAGATGGGATAACCTTGGACATCCTAGCACTGACAAAAGTTGTTATGGGAAGAAACAAAGAACTCGTGTGTTTTGAGTGCGGAAACATTTACTATGAGGTAGGATATGAGGTAGTCAAAGTTCCAGTCGCAATAGGACCAACAACTCTCTCAGTCAAGACTGAGCATGAACTTGCTGCTACACAAAAATCAATAAAACAGAGGAGATATCATCATCATAAATCAGTTGTTGGTATACCATAAGCTTGCAAACAAGAACCTTTGTTTCCTTCATGAGTTTTTACTCGAGTAACTCAAACTTCTTCTATTCTCAACAATAAAGAAACTCAAACAACTTGTTGACATAGCAGATTTTCCTTTTTGACACAACATTCTTCAATATCGACACTTAGAAATTTTGCACTGGAGGAGGTAGTTATCTACTTCAGTTACACAGTAAGGTTTGAATGTGTTTTGCATGAGGACTTGCAATGTCTTCATTTGGGGGGTATGTTAGGACCCATAAATGTCCCTTTTTCACTACATCTTTTGAACATTCAACCTTCTCATTCCTAAGCTAATTGACTATTATAATGAGTACCAAGACCCTTTTTTCCAAGGTATGAACTATTCATATTTCTTTTATATTTTCATTTACTTAGCATGTTTGATTGGTAACGTTCACATATTTTACCCATGAAATGATTTAACTAATGATTAAAATGTTAGAACAACCCACTTCGAGAAACTCGTTGTTGTTACAGCTATGCACCAATCCTGGAAGCTGTTACATGACTTCTGCAATGGATGCCACCAATCCTGGAAGTTGTTACATGACTTTTGCAACGGATGCCACCAATCCTGGAAGCTGTTACACAACTGCTATGACAGAAGCCTGTTAATCTTGGAAGTTGTTACAACAGATGCCACCAGTCATGTTGTTTTGCGACTGTTGAAAAACCTACTGATTAGATATGATGGCTCACAATGTTGATCAAGGAGAATTCTAGATTTTGTATTAATGATATCTAACGAACAGATTGAGAATCGGGGATTCTCAAGACTGTTATGTTTTTGAACATTGATTGACTCTGACTTTAAATAGCAGAGATTTTGTAATGTAAAGGGTTGTTAGTCTTTTTCCTTTGACAAAGAAAGAAAGAAAAGTAGCACTTATTGTACTCAGACATTTTCTGGCAATTGAATGAAAAAGGATTGAATTTCTTTAGCAGACTATAACCTATCTCTTTGAGTGGATTCAGTGAGAAGGAAAGGGCCCACCTTCCTCACCGATTCCCCTCTATTTCAAATTATAGATTAGTCGTTTTAATTGCGAATGATTTAACTGTTAGATATTTCTAGAATACAACTGTTGTTACAATTTAGTTCCCTCTTGGTAAATGCGCATAAACTTGTCTCATGAGAATTAGAAATCAGTTGTTGAACATTGTTGGAGAATTGCTTTCCCTTTTTCTACATTAGGTTAAAATCTTGTTTTGGAGAAATAAAAGTGTGAAGTAGCTTCTTTCAATAAGTAGATTTCCTTTCTGCAATAGTATAGAGTTTCTTCCTGCAAAAGTAAATTAGAAAGTTAGATTAGGGTAGGAAATTCAAGGTTTTTATATATTCATCAGTTTAGATTGCAATTATGATTTTAATTCTGTAGCACTCCAGCTGTATCAAAACAACTATGTTAGTGATATTGTTTGTTTATTTTTTTAAAAAGAACTTCCCTACTACAATTAGATTAGAGATGATTTCATAATCTAGCATAGACTGTGCAGAATTATCTTGAAATAACAGACTTCCCTGGGTTGACAATTTATAGTGAACACTTTGATTTTCCATTCAATTAGACAATTAAAGTGCCCAACAGTATCCTAAAAAACCATCTGTGAATGAATAGGCCTCTTGGCCACCGACATTTTCTAGTACTTCGTCTATAAATGGAGTTGGGAATGGGTCATGTAGGCATGCATCATTTAGCTTTCTGAAGTCGACGCAGAATATGATTCACCCTATTTCTTTATCCTATACTACCATGGGGCTTATCCTTTCTATTTCTTTGACTGGTTCAATAACTCCCTCTTTTAACATGCGGTCCATTTCTTCCTTGAATTTTTCTTTATATCGCGGGTTCATTCTATATGGTCTCTATCGTACCAGTTTAGCATCATGATTAAGTTGGATTCTCATTTCTCCTAGTTCACCAACTATCCCATTCATTTTTGATAAATTGCTCGGGAATAAGTCCTAGTACTCACGCAGTAATTCGACTATTGTTTCTAGGGTTTCGCCATCCTAATAGTCTCCTATCTGCACCAACTTGGGATTTTACTCTCTTCCAATGTTGATCTTCCTTGTCTTTATTGGTTGTTCATAGGATTTTTATTCCATCCCCGGGCCTTCTACTGTTCTCTCTCCTTCTGTTTCCAGTACTTGAACATTCTGGGGATCTTCTTCATCCTGGTCCTCTTGGGCCACATTGTATCATTCAAGTAATTTATGGATTGTCATAGAAACATTTTGTGAATTGCATATTGATATTACTTCTATATGTTCTTCTTCATTGCATATCGGTATTACTTCCATATGTTCTTCTTCGTTGAATATTATGTGCTTGATTTACTGAAGTGTTGTATATATCGAGGGTTACTTATGTCAGAATGCAAATGTTTCTTTGAACCTTTGACTTATGTAACCCCACTCCAATGTGTCTATGCACCCTTCAATTTCTAAATACCAATTTTTAGGTATTGTCTCAAGAGTATGAATGAACCTATGCATCCATTCCTCCTTGGGAACTACATTCCATTAGTTTTCACACTATGCAATATGCTATGTTGGGTTTCCTTCACCGGTATATTTCTGCACCATGTCTCCCTCTTCAATATTAAATATTATCTAGATTAGCCTCTTACAATGTTGTGAATCTTCCATGGCACCTTTGTGCATCTCCCACCATCTTGCAGGGGTGGTTTTCAACACAACATCCAGAAATAGAAACCTTTGTTGCTCGGGTACCTGTTCCTCAAATTTTTGTATGAATGTTGCTATATATGCCAACCCGTCATACTTAGGTGGGTTGCACAATTCTACTCCAATCCAACATAATGACCTAGTCATGCGTGCACATCATTGTGTTGAGACTTTATTCATCCTCTATTGCTAGTTTTCCATACCTGCTTATGAGTTTGATGTACACAAACGGATGCTTCTCCAACTCAGTGTGTCATCTATTGTGGGGTTATCATAATCGTCTATCCTCATAGTCATGTTGTATAGGTTATCAATTTCATCACCCCGTGTTGGTTCTATGAATCACCTTCCTTCTTTTTTTATCTAAACTTTCAGGTCTCCTACTTCAAATATCATCTTACCCCTTTTTAAAGTGATAATTTATTGGTTATCAAAGGCCCATTCTAGTCCCATTAACACTGGATATGGCTGATTTTCGTCCACAATCTTGATAACTTCAAATTTTACGATGCTACACACTCCATCTATGTTCATAGGTATTCCTATTAGTCTACCAATAGGTATTATTTTGTATCGATTCGATAGTCTCAATTTGATGGGTGACCAAACTAACTTCAGTTTCCTCGTCATCTCCCATGTCTTCTTAGGTAGTACTTTCACGTTGAACCTGTTGAGGAGTATGAGATCCCTTTAACTCAACAGTAGGAACCAAACCTTCCTTAGAGGCCCAATTAGACTTTGCAGCGTTTAATGGGTGGAATGGTTCTCCAGATATTTCGATCTAGCTAATTTATCGATGGGCTTTACTTAGTGATTGACATGATATATTTCTGTGAAATTTCCTCCTTCGGATTAAACGTTCTCTTTTGTATTTTGTTTTATTATATGAGTTTGATAAAGTGAGGTGTGATGGTATAAACCAACTAATAGAATGGATTCTTAACTATTGAAGAAGGTTGAGCCTGGGATAAACCTCGTGCTCTAGCATGCAGACAATGATATTCACACCTATTACAAGTATAGTAATAATACATTAACTTGTTGGTATTTCAACAGTGACTGAGATACAATTATTGAAAGAAAATACACATGCAATAAGATGAGTGCAAGAAAAATATTTTCCTTAGCTCTACCATCAATCACATATTAACACAACGATTTTCTTTTCATCATCAAGAAAAAAAGAACTGTTAAAATATTGGAACAGATAGCTTATCAATAGATTTAGAAAATCTTAATCGTTATAGCATCAACTACTAAAATAAAAGTTGGAAGTAGTTCCTCCTCAATCCAATCACATAACACCTTTGATGAAAAAAAAAATTATCTGGTTCTAAATAGAACTTCTCAATTAAGGTTGCTCAAAAATAATTCTTTACAATTCTAAAAAAGAGGGCCTTTTTCCCCAAAACCATCGACACTTCCTAAAATTTCAATCCCCATATTTATAAATAATCACTAACTAAAAATAGTTGCTAAAAGTTTGTGTTAAGTAAAAAAAAAGATTGTTGTGTGGCGCTCGATCTCTTTGTTCTATGGAAATCATCTCGTGGTTCTAATAGAGTGGATGACTCTTATCGTATTCTGACCACTTGACGAAGAGATCATCACATGTGCTAGCATATGGGAATCTATGTTGGTCCATCAAGGATGAAAGGGTTTCCTTCACTTCTATTGCATGTTCTCAGTATTTGATGAATTTGGCACTTAAGCATTGCAGAACAACATGAGCCTTGATCGAATGTTCCATAAACTTATGTATTTGACCCAGTTTCATGCTTGCCACCTGCGCAATCTCCACTCCCCATGCTAAGTCTTGTTTTGCATGTTGTTTGACTATGTCATGCAAGTCGACAAAGTATTCAGGTGAGCTGAACTCTGGGAGGCCAATGTATTTCATCTCCTGATTGATATTTTACCATCTTATTTCGCACTTGGACCACCTCTTATGTATCTCTCATTGATGTTTATGGGCCATACTTACCCATTATTCGACTTCTTTCCTGATCCAAAAGATGATTCCATCCATCAACACTCGAATTCCATGCTCCTTCGTGTCTCATCCCTTCTCCATGTCCTTACAGGTTTTTGGTGCCATAAGGGTATCTACTTGATAATTGGCTACACATGAAGTGAAGAGATGTCTTTTGCTCGTGAACTTTGCATATACATCTTGGAACTCACTCTTCAGAAAAACTATGGCCTGCGTTGAGTTTTGGTAATATTTTTCCAAATGGCACAGATGGTCAAGCTCCTTCTGTGTGGTGGATAGTTCCTTTTAATTTCACTTTTCTCTATATGGAGTGGCATCAATGATATCCATCCTTGCACCGATGAGCTCAAATGTCTTCACGTTTTCTGTGTTGAGCAGCTTCTCTTCCATGGTGATGAGAATCCATCTATACAGCATGAGTATTCTTTTCTTGGTGGTCCTCCTCATGATGGATTTCCTCTTCCTGTCATAAGAAATCTCTTGTATATCAACAACCTCATCAACTCACTTAGGGATTTGTTGTTATCCCCAGGTTAGAGTGTTACCCAAGCTTCATGTTGTATGTATTTTCTATAGGACTGGCTCTTATACTTCTTTTCTAGGGGAAACTTCCATATGTTCCAATGGCTCGATCTCCATCTAGTGTTCATCAGCTGGTGAGGTATCAACCAAAATTTAAGGGATAGTGACAGACTAAATACTTACTTTGTGATCAATTGTTGAGGTGTTGATCTTTGGCTATTGTAATTCCTCTTTTTTTCCACCTGAACCTAGCTCATCCTTGGGGATGTCTTTTGGGGTCCCCGATAGGTCAATAAGTTCAGTGTCTAACATACTTTCAGCCTCATGGTCACCCTACAGAGGGTTTTGAATTGATGCATCGGGACTTGGAGAAGATGTCCCCCATCGTTCTTTCTCCTCTATAATTGGTATCGAAGTTATAAGTGAGACCTTTGAAATCTCTTCATCATCATAGATGGTTATTATATCAAACAAGGTATTAGGAACACCCATTTCACCTGGTGTTCTTGGAATCTCATACTGGGTTGGAATGGTCATTGATGATCTGACCTATGGTGATGGAACTCTGGGATTTTCCAGATCGGTGTTTTCCTCTAGTTGTGTTGAATCTGAGCCATTTAGCTACTCTGTAATTGTGTTTGGGTCGGTTGGGGTGATCCTTATCATTTCTGCTAGTTGAGGATCATTCTCTAGCTGCCATATGATTATTTGAGTTCCTTCTAGTAACAAAATCCCCCTCCTTTGTGCCTCTATGGCTTATGTTGCTTTGTTTTCTTCTCTAACCCTGAGAGCTTCTTGAGTCATTTTTTCTATCGTTTCGAATTTCTCATACATACTCATAGATTTGAACCTAGTCATGTTCAAGTTATATTTCCTATGTAGTAACTCCTCCCAGTCTTGAGCACATTCTGTAAATATCTCATCTTCAAACTTATCATGTATGTATGGCCAGTAGGAAGAGACTTGTGACACATGCTGGAGAACTGGGCCTTTAGGTTCATGCTTGTGAAAACAGCCTGTCATGAACCTTTATTCTAGATGACTCAAACCCTCTTGTTTATCTTGAGAAGTGTCCTTCAATATGCAAAACCCTACATGTAAACCATAGGGTATGAACACTCATTTCTTTTCCTTAATCAAAGTGGCGTTATAGCCTTGCAGGATGGTCTGGTAACAGATTTCTCCTATGACGAGCTGGTTTGGGATGTGACTGTTAGGACCCAGAAATGTCCCCTTTTCACTATACCTTTTTCTCATTCAACCTTATCATTTCTATGCTAAAATGCCTAATATATTGTTTGCTAAGACCTTTTCCCCAAGGTATGAATCATTGATCTTGATTTTGTATTCTTATTTACTTAACATGTTTGATTGGTAGAGTTTCTCATATTTTACCCATGAATGCTCAACTAATGATCAAAATGTCTAGATTAAATAAAAATATCCAATTCTTGAAGAAAGATCATTGTTGTTACACCGGCTGTTACAGCTGTGCACCCGTTCTGCATGTTGTTACACGACTACAGCAATCACGCACCATTTTTTGGAAGCTATTACACCTGCTGCAATAGACTCCCACTAATCCTGGAAGCTGGTATATCATTCAAATCTGTATCCTGAAGATAGATCCTCAAGGCTATTACACATTTTGAAGACAGATCCTCAAGGTTGCTACATGTTTTGGCTCACGCTGGTGATCAAGATTATTTCCAGATTTTGTGAAGATGACAGATCTTTTATATCATATGAACAACTTGAGAATATTTGATTCTCAAGTTTTTTCTGAGTTCGTTTCAACTGAATGTCTATGTATTTAAATAACATAGATTTTGTAATCATTAGGGGTGGAAAAAGATTAACTATGGAACAGAGACTAAAGTGAAGTGTTTTTGTATCTGAACATTTTGGCGATTTAATAAAGAAAGTGATTTGAGTTTCTCCAATCTACTATAGTCTTTTCAAGTGGATTCAGTGAGAAGGAAAGGGCCCAACTTCCTCACAAAATCCCCTTTGTTTTGAGTTTTAGATTAACTGCTTTGATTTGGATGATTTATCTGTTTAGCATTTCTAGAATACATTTGTTGTTACAATTCAGTCCCTTTCTGTTAAATGTGCATCAGTGTGTCTCATGAGAGTTAGATTCAATTGTTGAATACTGTTGGAGAATTGCTTTCCCTTTTCTGCATTAGATTAAATCTTTGTTTTCAAGCAAAAGAAAATAAAAGTGTGAATTCCCTTTCTGCAATTAAGTAGACTTCCTTTCAGCAATTAGCACAGAACTTCATTTTGCAAGAGTAAAATAGAAAATTAGAATAGATTAGATAATCCAGGATTCTTATACACTCATCAAATTAGATTTAAATTATGCAAGTGTGATTTCAATTATATAGAACTCCAGCTATGTCAGCAACTTGTGTTAGTGTTCAACTTTTCAACTCTGTTTCTTTTAGTGTTAATTTTCCTTACTGCAATTAATTAGTGTTTGCTTTCATAATCTAGCATAGATTGTGCACAATTATCTTGCAATAACCAAACCTCCCTGGGTTTGAAAATTCATATTGAACACCTTAATTATATATTTATTTAGACAATTAAAGTTCCCAACAGTGAGCAAGGAGTAAATGTGGTGTGTCGATGGCCACGAACACCCTAATATAAGTCATGGTTTCATCTAGGTACCATTGGCTTACTTTCGAAATCATTTTCTTGGCCGCTACAGACAATCTTGGGCATTCTTTTTTGAAAATAATGAAATAAACCTGAGCTATGAATTCATAGCAAATGAGAGCATACAATTTATTGTACCTTTTTTCCCATAGGATGTTGAAGTAGACATGAATATGCATCTCTACGATGTGCCAGCTCATATTCATGTCGGTGAAGAAATTCCTTTCCTAGATCATGTCTAGCATATATGAAGCCATGTGAAAAGCAAGCACTTCTCCCTCCTTTGGTGTCTGATCCTGCATTATACTAGTGCTCAATTGCTTGGCGATGATTTCTCCCCAGTTGAAGCTACTCCCAGAAATAGCCATAGTGTATGCCAAAGGAATCCATTCCTATGATAACTTAGCGCAATACTTTTCCCCATATAATCGACAAATTAGAGCCATTAACTAGATATATGGATCCCTTAGATTCATTTTCCCGTACCAGTCGTTGCTCCGGTTTGTGAATTTCTTGTCTTCCTTCCACAAGGAGGTCATTAATCGGTTGGTGTCATAGAATTCATATAACTTCACCATGAAATTTTTGTTCAACCATTCCTCCGGGTCCCTGATATTGTAATATTTCTAGACCTCTGTCGGGAGAAAAACTTTGACACATTCACCATTCTCATCATTGATTAGGCACCTCTGCGCATCTACATGATCGATTATCCAACCTGGAGTCTCAATGCAAGAAAATACTGGGGTTCTACAGGCTACCATATGCAATCATGATCGTCGGATATTCATAAAAACCTGGTCATCGAATGCCCTTATATCCAGGTCATTGTGGGGGATAAAATTCGGGTAGTCTTCCCGGTTAATTTTGTTGAAAAAATCTCCCCATTGTGGGAGAATCGTATTTGATCTGGTGGTTGCTTATGTATCACCAAAAGTAGGGGGTTGAGAAAATTCCTTCTTTGTCGATGTTTTTATGACCGGTTCCACTCTAGGAGAAAATTCCAACTTCCTCGCTTCCTTCAATTTTGGTGCCCTTGGAGAACGTCTGGTCATTGGCTTCCTTGGAGGATTTTTTCCTACAGAGAGAACAATGTTAGACACCGTGTTGCAGATAGAATGTCGATACATAAAAATGCGATCATCAAAATGATAAAATTAACACATACCTCTTCTTCGCACTAAATTTACTTGTTAAGCCCTAATATTGGCTCATTACCCCTTAATTGGGGCATATTAGATTAGTAATGTTATTTTATTTATGTCGGCTTTAGGCCATTATTTGTAATTATACCTCCTAGTCTCCTATATATACCAAGGAGACATTTTCATTTTGAATCATCTTGTACTTGAACATTTAAGTGGGGTAAAAGGAAGTTTCCCCCTCGTAGAGGCTTATTATCTGAAATTCTCTCTTTTTCAAGGCCTTGAGTACTTCTTCTGAGGATTTTCTATGCTATATTGATATTTGGTTCTTAACATATGGTATCAGAGCTCAAGGTCTTGGGGTTTCGCTGCTACATCTGAGACACCTTGGCATTTTCGCTATAACGTTTTTTCTACAAAATTTCAGAAGGAACTTCTTGGAGGATATTTAGTAGACGGATCAAGGTATGTTAGGTTCAAAATTAAGCTCCCGAGGCCTTAAAATTTCAGAGATACAGCCTGTACCAGATAGGGTTATGGAATCGTCCTGAATTGAGTTATTGCGGAATTTTCGCTATAAAATATTTTCTGTAACGTTTCAGACCCTGATCTCCGAAGGATATTTACATAAATTAGTAAGGTATCTTTGGTAAAAATTTTAGATTATGTGTCATCTTAAATTTGTAGATACACCCTGTGTAAGATAGGGTATCTGACTAGTCCTATTGACTAGTCTCAAGAAGGTGTTCCAGGTAAAAAAATCATAACTTCTTACTAGAGTATCCAAATTGCATGGGACTGATTGCATTGGATCATGGACAGTATATATTATTTCGAGTGTGAGTTTCATAATTTAATATCAATTAGTTTGTGCGGGGCACGCTATACAAGTGAGATCTCTTGGAAAGGCCAAAAATCAGCAAGTTGTGGGGAAGTTACCGTAAATTCTACTTGGCACATCCAATTTTGATCATACCTATGGCATTGCAGAGAAGAAATATCAGAGAAATACATAAGAGAAAGGTTCATACCTAGAAGGGTCGAAACTTGGGAGATACAACAGAAGAAATATTGTCTAGCAGAACCACCTCAAAATCAAGGTTCAAAAGTGATACTTGGTCAACATGCCACCCAAAAAGGGAACTTCTACACCAAATAAGCCTCCATAAAATCCTACTTGGACTCTTGATGAAGGTGAAGAAATGCATAGGGACATAAATGAACTACAAAATAAAATGAATTCAATGGAAGCTAAGATGGATTCAATGGAAGCTAAGTTGAATACTAAGATGGATTCAATGGAAGCTAAGTTAGATACTAAGATGGATTCAATGGAAGCTAATTTGGATACTAATATAGATGGTTTAAAAGGGGAGATCATGGAAGTATTGAAAAATTTCGTAACAGAGAAGACACCTGAAAGTGAAAATGCATCCCATGAAATTCATGATGAGGACACGGTGAATCAAGAATGGAGAAACTCCAACTTTGGTTTGAAGACCAACCAAATTCCTAAGATTGATATGAGGAAGTTTGATGGAAAGGACCCAATCACATGGATACTTCAGATGGAGCAATTCTTTGATCTCCATAATGTGCCACATACACAAAAGGTACGAATTGCTTCTTTATATTTAGAACCTAATCAATT
>ML779698.1:1710428-1750608 GCA_009831015.1 Picea engelmannii | reverse complement strand
CCACTTGGGAAGATGAGTCTTTTATACAAAAGCATCCAGAGTTACTCAAGCATTATGGACAACACTTGTCTCAAGGGGAGGGGCATGTTAAGCCCTAATATTGGCTCATTACCCCTTAATTGGGGCATATTAGATTAGTAATGTTATTTTATTTATGTTGGATTTAGGACATTAGTTGTAATTATACCTCCTAGTCTCCTATATATACCAATGAGACATTTTCATTTTGAATCATCTTGTACTTGAACATTTAAGTGGGGAAAAAGGAGGTTGACCCCTCGAAGAGGCTTATTATCTAAAATTCTCTCTTTTTCAAGGTGTTGAGTACTTGTTCTGAGGATTTTCTATGCTATATTGATATTTGGTTCTTAACATTACTTGGTTTTGAAATTCTGCGCATCAAACACAACTCTTGAGACACTCTCTTCGCTTCTTCGGATGCTCTAGAAATGAGAAACTTATGTGGAGAATGTAGGTGTTTGAAGCTATCTCAGTTATTTAAACAGAGATAATACTTACCTTGTCACATCAATTATTTAATTCAGGGTGTAGGTTTGGTTCTACGAAATCTATCGCCAGATCCGCATTATGCTTGAGATTTAAATGCAGTTGTATGTTGATGTTGTAGGCGTGGGATATAATGTGGTCCATCAGCAATTTAAAATTCCTTTTGTTTGATCATCACATGGGGTAGAAAATTATGCAGAGAGAAACATTAATTGGCCTATTAAATGGTAGAATCTAATATTATTTTGTACTGAAAACGTCCCATCATTCCTCTAATTTAACGGGTGGATCGAGACTCGGCGCTTTTTTTTAGACAATGTTCATTGATACCTCTTGGAAAAAAATATTGCATTGATCCATCTTGCCATACAATGCTGATGTGGAAATGTTGATTTGTATGTGTGACTAGGACATGGGGAAACCTAAGGTGACTTGAGATGAAACTAGGTCATATGAAATGCCTACGCGGCAAAGACACGTGGTGTTTGAGATTGGTGTCTTCGTTTAATCGTGTTATTTGGAATCGTGGATTTTCATTAGATAAGTGTTTTAACAACAGGTCCTACCCTTTTGATGTCGAAAAATTATTAAGGATCGATGATCAACGATCATTTTAATCAAGTATTCTCCGGTTACCCCCCTCGAAACTTGTTGATGTCGAAAATGCACTAGGGATCAGTGATTGGCGATGTGTCAATGTGGAAATTTTCCATGATTTAACTCTTTGAGATTTCACCGACCCCAAACAATTGCATCAGTAATCAACTATCGGAGGTTCATCATGGCCCATGTCAATGTTTATCCCTCTCATAGTTCACCGACGTCGATGGGAAATCGGTCATTTCCTAAATCTTCTTTGTGAACAACCAGCAAACATATACTCTGTTTTTTACCAATGTATATGATACATCAGAGATCGACGATTATTGTTACTATGTGGTCATTTTACTTGCTCAAATTTTGTCGACGCCGAACATAAGCGTGTGGGTCACAATTTTAGCTGCAGATTCTTAGTTAAAATGCCAAGTTCTTTTTAGACACAAATATTTCACTTTGAAAGGTTCAAATAAATCCAACTTAATCGATGATGATACATCAAAACAAAATTAGTGATCCCTCCACAACGGACTCAATTCAGAAAGCAGAACAAAAGAAAACAAGTGGTACCCAAAAGAGAAAAAAAATTCATAAAAGCGGTTAGGGTGTGTTGAGCACTCAACATGACCCTAAGTCGAAGATCACATCATCTGTGTCGTATTCTCCAAAATACGCATTGAACCTAAATTATTTGTTGGTTATTTTCTTTCACAACAATTGATTCATTACTTTCTTTTCATTAGGAACTATCTTCCTTTGAGAGCAGTGTTTGATCATAGAGCATAATGTATGCAATTCCTTTTCATCTTCAACCAACTCGACGCAACTTTGAAAAAAATTCCTTAAGGTGATTATCTTGTCCAGTGATCCTTTATTCATGACCTTGTCCTAAAAAGGATGCATATCTCCCATAGGTGATGTATTCGATGTGGATGTTGTCCAGTCCTGTCGCACGAGTTCTTTCCTTTCTTGTTTATGGGTCTCCTTCTCTTCATGTGGGTCAAATGCTCATGTAGTTGCTTCTTATTTCTTTACCCACTGCTCAACATGTTTCCCTCCATTGGTTTCATCTCTTCCCATTTTGGTTCCTCCATGTGTAATGAATGCGATTTTGGGTCCTTCATCCCTTATCTCGAATGAGATCTTTTGAATGTTCGAGTTTTGATTTTGATTCCCTCTATCCTGCTATTTTTCTAGTAGTTGTGCACATTTTTTTTTGCATGTTCTAACGCCCAATAATAAGTACATGTTGTGCAGGGATTTTGGAAATCCCACGCTAAGTGTCCTAGTTGGTTACAATTATATCATGCTATGGTATCTCTTCCTCCTCACCAAAAGTTTGTTCGACCTTTCCCCCTACTAAATCCTCCTCGATTTCCTTGATTAAATCCTCTTGGAATATTATACTTCCCTCCTTCTATCGCAACACTCCTCCTAAATACATGTCTATCATGCGCTCCCTCATTAGATCAAAGGCACGACAATATTTTTCTTCCTATCCCATTGATTTGCAAAAGATACAGAATAAACTTCTTGGGGTATGCTCATACTTTTGTAAACGTTGGAAATCATGGGGGTTATGTCCCCACTTCTTTCATATATCACAGTATACTCCTCCTGGTAGCGGGTTTGGTGTTGCAACTACTAAGTAATTCACATAGCTTGGAAATTCATCTTTATGATGACCTTCAGTCTTGCATTTGGTGCACCATATCAGTTCTCATTTCTCTTTCCCCTTTGTAATTTCTTCCAACTGAATTTTTAATGCAATTAATTGGTTATGTATCTGCGCCATTTCATTGTTGTCTCTAACCGGAGAGGATTCCAGTTTCATAGCAATTTCCAATGCTTCAGACTTCACTATAACCTTTTTCTATATTAATGGACTGCAGATGTCAGGTAACAAGCCTGCAATGAACCAATCTCTATGTTGTTGATTAGGTATTTGAAATGTTAACCTCCCCATCACATCTTTCAACCTCTAATCAAACTCCCATACTAACTCACTATGTAATTTCTTGATCACTTTTAGCTTAGTAATGTACTATGACTCAGAATTTTGTTTCTTGAATTATTTTAATAGATCTTGGGTAATCTATAATAAGGTTCTTGTATGGCATAGTATTGTGGTACTTTGGAGCTTCATGTACCAAACTAGTGCACGTCCTCTAAAAGTTGTTTCCAGTTGTGTGATCTTTGTGCCATCATCTTAGACATTCTTTATAGTCCAGATGGTCTCACATATGAACAAGTGTTTTTCTGGATCCTCAGATACAATTCCTTTGAACTCCAGTAATCTGAGTGTATTATCTACTCATGTCATATTGTTGTGTGTATGACCCCTTCCTGGTAATGCTAGTTGACTCTGGCTACATTACCACTACCCCTTCTTTGACTATTTCTTCTCTGACTTCCTTTACAAATTACAAGTGCTCTGGAAAGATATTTGAATGGTGTTTCAGATTTAGGTGATGCACAGGAGGTTGTTGTTTCAAACCAAGACTCAGCTCAGACAAGACATACTGACTTTTCTATGACTAGACTAAAATGGATATCTTCCTCTTCTCCCTCTATCTATTGTACTTCTATGATATGGATGTCTACGTGATGTTCTAGGTACTCACTGCACTTCTCTCTCTGCCCAGTCATAGTTCTCAACTTATTGTACCTTCCCCCACTGTGCAAGACTCCAAATTCATCTTATCCTTCTAATATCCCTTATTATTTATCCTGCATTCTCAATCTCCCTTTGCTCTGTCCATTTTCATATCCTCTAATCAACTTCTAGTCATCAAAACCCAGTCCCTCCGTGTGTGTGAATTTCTTTAGCTATCTGACTCCATTTTCATGACTTGTTTTTCACATAGAAACATATTTATCCCGGTAGCTAACAATTTCAAGAATCTTCCTCGCAGACCTTTAAATAAGTCTCTTTATGAAACACTATAATCCTGGGTACGGTCTATGGAAAATTTTGTTACGTATCCTCCCAAGATACTATCCAGCCAAAATTCCATTGTCGAAAGTCCTATTGTCTACTGCTTCCACTCATTTCACTAGTTCAGGATTCCAGTTCTTTGTTCTAGCTGGTTGATGTCTGCCAGTCGTTTCCACAAATATTTCCAACCATTCTGCTAAAAAATTAGGAAATTCACCAAAAAATACCTCATGAAAGTATGTATACACATACCTTTGTAGCCATTTCTTATTCTTTAAGTGAGTATTTTTATTCTCCTTCCAAGAAAATTCTCATTATTTTTGTTCCATCCATTCGGTTATCTCCTTCCTCGTTGGCCTCCAAAACATTCCCTCACTTCCATGTTCCCAGTCCCGACAGTGGAACTATTTGTTGGTGAGTGCACATGGATAGGTTCAATACCATAGGTTCAAAGTAAGTTGTCCAACAAAACCCTACAAATACCATCTCTTTCGACATCACCTGCGAGCACGTGAAGTCTCACCTAAGGTACCTTTATGGGGACTGCAAGAACCAATATTTTGTAGAGGTGAGGAAAATAAGGGAGGCACACTCTGTCATACCTACAAGACTCTTTCACGCACTAGATCCTAGATAATCTATCCTCATTACTTAATTCTTTATGCATATCAGTCTCTATTCTTATCATTTAACAATTAAATATAAAACTAAGGTTATCGTGCATGAATCTATCAACAATATCAACAAAGATAAAATTCATCCATAGTAAAGAAAGGTAATAACATCATATAGACATGAATTAACACAATGCATGCATCAATAACCATTTGACAACATAATTTGACATATAGTTACCGTGGTTCACCCCCTCTTGGGCTACGTCAACAAAAGATTTGATTATTTATTATAGTTAAGGTATTATGTTTGCGCTCTGCGCTAAAATAGATGTTCAATATGCATTCTTCTACGTACATTCATGGATTCTATACACATAACATCCTACAATCACCATAACTACTCAGAATTCCTCTTTGCTTCCTCTTCTGTCGTTTCTCTTCCATTTCTCTCTTTGATGTTGTTGTTGTCGCTTCTTTTTCTCGTACTGCCTAACTTTTTCTCTCTTACCTATTTAGGTCCCTTTTCTCTTCAGGTTTTCTTTCCATCTCAAAGTGAGTTTGCTCCCACTCATTCTCAATTGGTTAAACTCATTATAGTTGGATACAACTCATGCTCCACTGGTTTTCCTGGATTTTGAGGGATCTTGTTCCTTCATGTTCCCTGTTTTCCTCTATTTTGTCTCTCTTATTTCTTGATCCTCTTGATCTTATTGATCCTGTGCCTTCTCTCTATGCCTCGTTTCTTCTCATTGTTCTCTATCCAACCTGCCTGCCCAACAACACCCAAGGATTAAATGTCAAGAAACTCCATTTATTTTTGGATGTATCTATGTCACTCAGAGTCTTTGATACCCAACTTAGTACGCAACGTATGGAAGACATTGGTTAAATCTAGCACTTTTTGTTCCCTTTCTTGTCGCAGGGTGGTCCATCTTATATATAAGTCATCATAACTTCCAACGAGGTAGTATTGTTCCTTAATAGCATCACTGAAGGAACCCCAAGTAGGTGCAACTACAAATTATAATGTAGATCTCTCTATTTCTTTTTTCTCACAGAAATTCTCACACCAATCTTTGACACGAGGAACGGCCTTAAGGAGCGCAAATGTAATATTTTATCTATCAGAAAAATTGTGGACAGAAAAATAACCTTCTAGAAGGTTTAACCATTTATCTGCATCATCCGCATCTATTTGAAATTGGATTATAGGAATACCAAAATTGATTTGTATCTTGAAGGAGTTGGTACCTCCGTTTGAGGTAGATGTGTCATTTGTCGACAGTCATTGAAGGATTTGTGCAAAGTTGTCCATCCTCTCATTCCTTTGTTGCTCGAGGGATTCCTCAAGAAACATTTTGAAAGGATCTCTTGTCTTGTCATATTTATTTTCTCCTTCCATGGAAGTTTTATTGGATGTGTGAGAGAAGTTGTCCTCAAGAGAAACATGATTGATATCCAAATCTCTATACCCTGACCTTGTCAGGGACATGCACTAAAAAACGACAAGGATAAGACCACTTTGATACCACTGATCTGGATTTATGAGTGAAATGAAATGAAAAAATGGATCTTATAATATTAACACAGAGACACAGGGAATAATAATAGATATACAATAAAACTTGACTTATATTAAATAAGAAATATGTTGAAACTGTAAAATGCAGAATGAAACAAGCTTGCTAGAATGGTGGAAGCTTATCTCTGAGAAGAGATGTGATGGATACGCTCATTCGAAATAAGATGAGTACAATGAGGCTCAAAAATCCTTTTTACATCATGTTGGCCCTTGGTTATGTAAGGAAATGAAGATTAAGGAAGAAAAGTGAAGTATGAACTGCGCGAAAGGCACATAAACCAAGGAAGGGCTGAAGTGGTTAAAGAAGCAGAAAAGAAGAAGCGAAGTAAAGGAAAATCTAGCCGTTGGAAGATAAGATCAGGGAAGATAAAGGATCGAAGAAGAAGGATCATGGACAAATCAACAAGAAAAAAAATACATCAACGCGTGGTGTGGAGCACCTCGTGGTAAAGAAGGAAAGATAGGTTGGTGAAGCCCTTAAAGCATGGGTCAAGTTGACCTAGGGTTTTGGCACCTAGGGTTTTGGATCTAGGGTTTTGAAACCTATACTTTTTTATGTAATGTATAAATAAAGGTCTAGAAGACCTGGGAGGGTTGGTTCTAGGTTGGGTCATTGATACTTTGGTTTTTGTTGTTCATTGTTGAGTATTGTTGTAGAGAATAGTATTGAGACTCTGTTGTAAGATCTTCAACTGCGTGCGAAGATCAACCCTGCAGGTGGGTGTGCAGGGAGGGGAGAGGAGAATAGAAAGAGAGAGAGATATGAAAGCTAAGTGCACATATAGAAATGTATGTTTTCATCTAATATATCAAGAAACACAGTTATGTGGATGTATCCCTAGGGAGAGGGTGAACCACGTATATCTTGTTGTTCTTTGTGAGTGATGTTGTGTTATTTGTCCTCTGATATATTGTTATTGCATCATTGTGTTAGACCAGAGATATAACTTAGAAAGTAGACTTAAGAGAGATAAATAATAACTATATTGTTGTGTGTTATTGTCCTGGATCCACTTTTCATTTCCTCTGGTCGTAGACACCTGTGTTCTGCAACCCCCTATTGCTACTTCGGGTGAGACTGCATCTACTTCGCAGGTGTTGCCGAAAGGGCCAGTAGTTAGGGATTGTTGGTGCATTTTAAGAGTTTAAACCTGGGGTTTCCCCTATGCCAACACATCAAACATGAATTCCAAAACCCTAGACATCTAAAAACCTAACCCTAGGAGATGAAGCGCCAAATTTCATGTGGGCCCTGCTGGGCTAAGTTGGTGCATCAACTTATCGGGGTCGTAACATTTGCATGCAATCTTTGTTTTAGGTGCACGATAGACCATTGGAAAGGTATATACAAGGAATACATATCATTTTATCACACTTTGAATCAATCCACAATGTGACTATGGTAGGCCCAAAAAACGTTTTTTAGGGCCTCAAAATGGCCCCGAAAATTTAGAACCTGAAATGCTAGAAAAAAACTGCCAAGATGAAATATGTATGTGAGAAAGTTGGAATAGGTGGGTGGCCACCAATATCCACCTGATCACCTTTTTGACCCATTTCCAAGTACCCATCTAGTACAAAATAGGGATAGAGCCTCTAACCTCATTATGTCATAACACCACCACACATATCTCGGACCACATTCATGAGTGGAGGTGGAAAAGAAGACTTGTTAAATCCCCAATTCACGATTAGCTCTCAGATGATTGGCTTAAAAAATAATAATTACCTCCCATCGCTAAATATGTTTCCATGTCTGGAGCCATAATTGAGGAGCATGATATTCTCCATGCCCAACACTTATAGTTTTTTTTATTCACAGTTCGACACACTCCACAAAATTATTCCTCGTGTTCCTCGACCATCAAATGATACTCCTCGACCAACACCTAAACCCCATGTTGATGGTATGGTCGGTCTGGTCTCTTCCACTACAGTTGGACAGTTGACCGGGTAGCTTAGTCAATTGACTATATCTAGCAATCCTACCTCTTATGTGCCTACAATAGCTTCGACTTCGGCCCATGCTTATACCTTCAAGGTAAACACAGTGCAATCCACTGCACGCAAAAATGCATAGAAATATGAAGGAAAGAAGAAAAACAATAATAAGAAGAAAAAGAAGAATTATTCTAAATAGAAATGCCAACAAACCCAAGACCCCAATGTTGGGGGAAAAAACAAAAGAAAGGTAAAATATCCTTGTATGTTGTGTAAGGAGGACCACTTTACCAAATACTTCCCTCACCTTTACAAGGTTCACCAATATCTCGAGTGAGGGGGATCTCCTTCCTAACCAATGGTAATAACCAATCCTTTCCCCCCCAACAAAAACAAATGGTATAAAAAACCCATGCACCCCCACTCGAGGGCAATGCAGGACCCTTAGTCACAAGAATTATGATGGTTAAATATATGGTGGCACTATCCACAAGAGTGAAGAACTATGACACCCCAGAGGGGGAACCTTCATCTAAGGATCGTCCATTGACTTCACCATCCAATGGCCCTCTCACATTAGAGAAACCAACTTATGAACCTACAATTCTCCCTCCAAAAGGGGTACTTCGATGAAATACCCATAACCCAAATGGTCGAGCAACTCAAGATTACAGTATAGTAGAAGATATGGCTTATGCACCATATTCCATGTCAACACTTAAAGTACTGTAGAGTTTTCCTCCAAAACATAAAGCCTTATTATCACCCAGAGGTGGAATCGACCCTTTGGATTCAAACATTATTTCCTTTGACATAGAAAAGAGTGAGTCGCGTATCTCACACCAACTAGTGTTGTAAATCACAGTGGGTTCTCTTAACAATAATATTTGGCGTATGATGATCGATGAAGGAGCGACCACTTGCATTATGCATTTGTCATGTTGGAAATCCCTTGGTTCTCCTCATCTCACCACATCTCAAACCATCTTAAAATAGTTTGAAGGACATTTTTTTAAACCTCACGAAATTCTCACTTCTTTATCCATTGAGCTCGGGGGAAATATTGTCTCCATAGAAGTCGAAGTGGTGGATGCCACACTCGACTATAATAGCTCTTGGGTCGCACTTGGTTATACAAAATGAAGGTTGTTGCATCCACTATCTTTTGCATCATATGTTTTCCCCATCAAGGAAAGATAGTCACCATCCACCAACTCGATTATTGCACACCCGACTTGTGAGCTAATCCTAGCACCAACGTTCCTTTTATAAGTGATTCTTCTAGGGGTGTTGGAGAAAGTCATTTTAAGAAATTTTTTGGGAATCAAATAGGAGAAAACCACACTACAATTCATCTAAGGAGCAGTGTGTGCAAAGGAAAGGAAGACAATTAGTGTATTTTCAGGAGTTAGCGCATGTGAAAGAAATAAATCAGTTAGAAGTAGTTAGACATTTTGGTCCATTTTGTAATGGGATAAGCCCTAAAATCAACGTATAAATATGCAATGCATTTTTGGGTAGAAGGGGTTTATAGATACGATGATTAGTTTTTTAAGTTTGGGAGATGAAATTGAGTGATGTGATGATAGTGAGATCGAATGAGCTAAGTGTGCATTGTATGTGTGAACGACTAGGTAATTTTGGGTAGAACTGATGTATCTTATGTGAGCGCAATGTGCACCTATTGTAAGGACTGAATATGAATGAAATATAAGAAGCCATTCATTGTGGACATATCACAGTTGGGGTGACTGTGTTATGATGTGTTTGTTGCAATGATGTGTTGATTTACTCTACTTATTTTGCACATGTAATAGATGCTTATGTATTAATTGAAATATGTATTTGATGATGCCTCCCACATGTTGAATGATTAAGTTATATGAATCTAGAATATGTTATTACATTGTTATGATTTCGTGCACAGGGTGTATTTCATGTTGAATGTGTTAAAATATTTGATGTGCTTGTTTAACCATAGACAATATCACAATATTCTCACCCAACCATAGGCACGTAACCACCCCCGAGCAGTGTAACCTTTGACAGATAGAATAATTCTGGAAGAAGCAATAGACCCAATAAATAGACAAGAGAGAGAGCACCTTTCTCCAAGGATAGTGCAACAAGTAGAAAGTCCCAAACCACAGACCAAAACCAGTCCTAAAATGCAATTGTTTCAGTTTCACTCCTCCTATAGACTTTCTTACCACTTGACTTGAGTGAGAGTGTGTGTCCAAATAAAATCAAGCGCCCTCTATTTATAGTTCTCTTTTTCACCTGTCTAGGATTGTTGACTCTTGAATCCATCATGACCGAAACAGAAACCTCATGAGGACATTAGTCCCCCTTAATTTTTAGAGAGGTTGTTCTCCTCTTTGGATAAACGATATATATTTGAATATCTTGTAGTAGGGAGAGTGCTAGACAAAAAACCCCAAATATTCATTTCTTGGATTTAAATGAAAATGGTTCTTCAATAACCCAATATGATATTTATGTGTAGAAAGAAGTTCTTTACAAATAAAAGATTGAAGAGAAGATTCAATATCAAAAAATACAAATACTCAGCACCACATATGTAATCCTCTATAGATACATTCATATCTCCTCACAAGAGAAAGGAAGGAATATTTCTGATCATCTTAAATAATTTTAAAAGAGTATTGCAGTTAAAATGGAAGGGAATTTGATAGGTCAACCTCAAATGTCTCATACTTAAAACTAAAATTCACAAGATACAGTCAAGATCAACCCCAAAGTAATTATTTGTGGAGTCTTTCTCATAAAAGATATATAACAATATATAAGATCCATTTGACAGTCACATATATGGCTGCAAATTCTCCATGATCATATATGAAAAGTCTTGGAAGAGTACAAGTAAAACACTTGAAAACTTAGCCCCGTGATTGTTTCAAGAATACAAACATCGTAATACCTCAGTTTTAAGCCCCGTATTAAATAATATATTTTTTTAATGAAAGGACAGAGTGCCCAAACAATTAAAAGAGGCCAGTGGGCCTAGGAAATGTAATGTTTTGATCATTATTAATAAAAAAAAGCATCATTGGGTGCTAAATGGACAAGGACAAGATTTATAGGGGGGCTATGATTCCACAAGAGAGGGGGATTGAGGGGATAACTATTATTTTATATTTTATTACCCATTTTTGTTTTAATGGAGAATAACAACTACATTCGTTTCTTGGGGGGAAGGCCATGTGGTTCCTTAATTCCAAGAGATACATAAACCCATCTTGGTCTATTTTGGCAGGGGGGGGTTCTTCTTCACTCACTCACTCATTGTTCATTGTTCACACCTTTAATTATGTTCTCTCTCCAATCATTCTTTCACCCACTCGTCTTTCCTCATTCATGTTTTGACTTGGGAAAGGAAAACGAATTGTTGGAGAGGAGCCATCGTTTTGTTGGTTGTAAATATTGTTGGTGTATTCCATCCATGAATTAATGCCTACATGTCTGAGATGCTTTGGCCTATGTTTATTTTTTCTCACATTTGTGAATCCTGAGAGTCCCAACATGCTGATTCTTGACTAGATGCACTGGTGCCATGGAAGTGTTCGACAACACATGTATTCCAACATAGGATGAACACCTTCAATAACCACTCACACAACTACATCAAATATCAACACATCAATGTTTTGACATGGTAAAACCCCTACGGGGAAACATCCATGGCCCCAGCCAATGCGACCACTTGAAGCAGTTTATTAATGAAAAAGAAATAGATTACATAGATATTTTAGAAGAGAGTTTCTCACAATCGATCATCGAAAAATGATCGTCCATGCTCTTTAAATAGATATCATGGAAAATCGAGTGTTAAGCCACGGATCAATGGTTGTTAAGATCGAGGAGAATATGAACTTTCAGATCACTCTATGTTGAGAACATATTGTGACCGTCATATTTCCTAACTAAAAATTCATACTAATTCATACTAAAGAAACACACTGAGAAACATACTTTTACCTAACGACACATTAGACCAAGTAGATCTTAACTAACTCCTAAGTGTCTAAATATCCTAACATCCCCCCTTAAGAACAACTTGGGATAGGATTGAAGGATTTACAATAGTGACACAATAGGAGAAGGAAAGAGGAATTAGAGCCTATCCCCCCTTGATAACAAATTTTTGAACTCCTAACATAGATCGAAGTTTGGAAAAAATCACTTTTGTAAGAGACTTTGTGAAAATGTCTGCAACTTGATATTCTATAGGGAAAAAGAGCACTTGAATAACTTTATCATGAATAAGTTTTCTAATGAAGTGCATGTGTATCTCGATGTGTTTGTTGTGTTGATGTTGAACTGGGTCTTCGACGAGCTTGATGGCACTCTGATTTTCACACCAAGTATAGTCAAATGATGTTGTTGGAATCCAAATTCTGAAAGGATCTTTAGAAGCCAGAAGGATTCTTAAATTGCATTTATCGTTCCTCAATACTCTGTTTATGTTGAAGAAAGTGAAATAGCCTATTGTTTCTTACATACCCAAGTGACAGGTCCTTAACCAAGGCTGAAAACATAACCCGTAGTAGACTTCCAATCATCATGGTCGTCGGCCCAATCTCAATCAGTGAAACCAACCAATAAAGGAGTCCCCCCACATTGAAATGTATCACGAACTAAATTGTACCATGAACATAGAGAAGTATCATTTTAGCTTCTTTCCAATGGATTTCATGGGGTGTTTACATATACCGGGAAACAATACCAATAACAAAGGAAATATCAGGATAGGTATGAGTCAAGTATAAGAGGCTACCAAATAACTGACGGTACAGGGTGGCATCAACTTTGGGAGAAGTACAGGTGGAATCAATCTTGACTCCAGACTGGAAGGGAGAAGGGGTCAGTTTGCAATCATCCATGTGAAAGCGACAAAGAAGGGCATATGCATACTTAGATTGGGAAACAAAAATCCTTTCATTGGTTTGCAAACTTGGAGGCCAAAGAAATAGTGAAAAAATCATAATTTTGTCATTTCAGATTTCTTCTTAAGGTTGGTTTTCACATGGTTTAAAAGTTTTGAGTCACTACCAGTAAGGATAAGGTCATCAACATAAAGGACAAGTATTATGAGATGGATTCCTACTTTCATGGTATAGACATTAGGATCAGAATGGCATCTAGATAATCTAGTGGAAATACTAAAGTTGTCCATTTTGGCATACCAAGCTCGGGGATCTTGCTTAAGACCATAAAGAGATTTCTTAAGGCGCCAAACAAGGCTAGATTCATTCTGGACATAGCTAGGAGGTTGTTCCATGTAGATTTTTTCTTGAAAATATCCATCCAAGAAGGTGGATTTAACATCCATCTGATGGACCTCCCATTTATGTGAGGCAGCAAGGGAAAGAACAAGGTGGATGGAATTCATTTTGGCTATAGGGGAAAAGGTTTCATTATAGTCAATTCATTCAACTTGGGAAAATCCTTTGGAAACTAATTGAGCCTAATGTCTTTCAACAATTCCATCTGATGCATACTCAATTCTATAGACCCATTTACATCTGACAAGTTTTCTTCCTTTTGGAAGAGGTACAAGATCCCAAGTATCATTTTCCATTAAAGAACGATACTCTTCATTCATTGTTGTATCCCAATCTGGATGACCTGAAGCTTCTGCAAATGTCTCTAGATCATGATTCTATGAAACTTGAGCCAAAAGAGAACAATCTCAATGGAACTGTGAGTGTGTCCATCGTTGATCTGAAGGATCACCAAAAATATCACCACCTACTTCTCGTGCTAAACAGACCCATCTAGGAAGTGGTGGAGTTGGAGATGGTTTTGGTTCAGGTTCAAAGGACTCATATGGAGGAAGGTGAGTAGGCAGAGGTGTATTTTCATCCTCACTATCATCATCTCAAGAAGAAAAAAAAATAGGAACAGAAGAAGGCACAAACATCGAAGATGGCTCGCAGGCCAAAGAAGACACAATCGTTGAATTAGGCTCGTAGGCCAAGATATTTTCATCAAATTTAACATCTCTTCTAATAATAATTTCATTACAATGTAGTTGAAGAAGTTTATAACCATTGACATCTTCAGAATAACCAACAAATATACACTTCTCACTTTTAGGATGCAATGCTTTCCTTTTCTCATCAGGAATGTGAACCCATGCTATACTGCCAAATACACGAAAGTGACTTACATCTGGTTTAATTTTATTCCAATCTTCTTTCAGTGTTATATTTTAAGAGCCTTTGTGGGAGTGTGATTTACTATGTAATTTTCAAAATTGATGGCTTTCGCCCACTACTTTAGACTTAATCCCTTAGATTGGATCATACAATTAGCCATTTATTTTAATGTGTGGTTCTTTCTCTCAGCAACACCATTTTGTTGTGGTGTATATGGAACATTGTGTTTCATTTGGATACCCTATGTAGTGCAGTAACTTGTAAAATTATTGTTCACATATCCACATCCATTATATGTTCTTAACCTTTGAATTTGATGTCCAAATTGTTTTTCTACAAGGGCCTTGTAGGTCAAAAACTTGTCAAAAAGTTCGCTCTTAAGTTTTAAGAAGTAAACCCAAGTACAGTTGGAAAAGTCATCAATGAAAGTTAAGAAATACTTGCACCCATAAAAAGGAGAAGAAAGTGGACCACACAAATCATTGTGAACAAGATGTAAAGGTCCCGAGGCATGCCAAGAGGCATGTTTGTCAAAATTGTCCTGATGATGTTTTCCGAGAATACAACCGACACAAACACCACCTCTTCATGAAACAGGAGGAAGACCAGTCACCATATGTTGATTACATAGTTGCTGCAATGAGCAATAGTTTAGATGACCAAACCGCTCATGCCAAATTTTGTTCAAGTCATCGCTATAAAGAACAAAAACTGATGAAAAAGATGATGACCCAAAGTTGTCAAACTTGTACACAACTTGTACAACCTGGTAATATCATTAGCAATTCCAGTTGCAAGAACATGCTTAGGATATTTTATATCCTTGATTACAACTTGGTGAGGTGAAAACGCAATGGTTTTACCTTCACCTGAATGAGTGATTTGATATACTGATAGAAGGTTACAAGAAAGACTTAGAACACATAATACATCATTGAAATGACCATATTGTACTTGAATTGTTCCAGATCCTACAACACTAAGAGATATATCATCACCAACAAATATTTTCTTGATGTTACATTCATTTAGAGAAGAAAATATGTCTTTATTCTTAGCCATATGATAAGATGCTCCAGAATCAATAAGCCACTCATCATAAGAAGAAGTAGAAGTTGTATTGAAGGAGAAACCATAAGCAGAAAGTGCATGTCCATGACAAGAAGAAAAAGAAGTAGAATCAATATTGATGTTGTGCTTCTTCATTGTTTCTTCTAAAAATGCCATCTTATTGAAACATTTGGACTCATCATGACCATATATATCACAAAAGTTGCAATGTTTATTAGTCTTCTTATTTTTATATTTTGCTCCTTTGTCACCATTAGGAGCAGGAGTTTTCTGAGTGGGTTTGGGACCCTTATGTTGCTTGTTGTTGTGGCGAGGATGTTGCTTGTTGGGATTCTTGGGTTTATCTTTATGATGGATGACTAAGTCTTTGTTGGAGGTACCTGCAGTGTTGATCACTCCAAGTTGTAAAAGCTTATCTTACTCTCTAATCAAACCATCACAAAAGGACTCAAGAGTGGGTTTTTGATAATCTTTCCCTAGAGTCTCTTTCATGGCATAAAATCTAGATACAGACACATAATATGAACTACCTAGCTTAGAAAGAATAAGATATATGCAACGCTCTTCATCCATTTTTATCTTACATTCTTCACATAAAATTATGAGTGTTTTAAAATTAGATAGATAGTCTTCAATGCAATAAAAATCGTTGGGACTTAAAGTCGGTACTTTGTTTTCTAACTGTTGTGCTTGAATAATATTGTGTTTACCAAACACAGATTCAATCTTTTCCCAAGCTTCATCAGGGTTATCAATTTCTTTAAGGTGGAACCTTAAATTGGGAGAGATGGACATTTTGATTAGTCCATGTGCTTTTTCATTCCTATTAGCCCATTTGAATTTATTATCAGTATCATTAGGTTTTTTTTCTTTTCTCAAGGTAATCTGGTACAAGCCTTTGCTTCTTAATAAATCCTCCATATGGGATTTCCATTGGAAGTAGTTGGTGTTGGTAAGAAAAATATTACTTAAAAAATCTATATTAATTGTGTAGATAATATGGATTTAAAAATTGAAACTGATGATCTGGATGGAAAGATCTCAAAAAATTAGGCGGTTTTTTAAAAAAAGGCATCGAAAACAGACTTCGGATGTGAAAGTTATGCCCTTTAAAAAAAAGGCATAAACGGTAACCAAAGGACTATGTGGTGATGTAAGTTTCTTTATGAAGTGACTCACTTTAATAAAAATAAGTGGGGATCACTTTTACAATGAAGTTACTTTATAAAAGAAAAGTTGCATGTAAAATAAATAACTCTAAAATAAAATATTAAAGCTACTTATAGTGATTCACTTTTATACTTGAAGTGAAATACACTTTAGAATGGAGCATGAACTTTTTCAAAAAAAAGTAACAAAAAGAGAGACTTGAACTCAAGACCTCTTACTTAATAAGGAAACTTTTAACCAAGTGGGCTAGCAAAACATATTGTATTGTTTAGAAAGAAAATTGTTGTTGTTTTTGTTGTTGTTGAAGAGCATGCTAAAAAAACTTCTTTTCACAAAAGAAAAAATGTTCTCTTCTCGATGACAACAAGGGTTAGATATCAGTTAGATTACTCGAAAAATTGACCTTTTCCTATATGTTTTTTATTTTCTGGGATTGCACAGGGTGCGGGGAAAAGAGAATACGCATATCTAAAAGAGTAGAAACCTTGAAAAAATCAATATAAAACCGAAATAAACTGAAATAATACTCTGAAAAAATTTAAAAATGACGTATCCAGGCTTTATACCTCCAGATCTAGATGAAATGGTCGTATCTTGGGCAAACAGAACCTTTTCGAGTGAAACGAAAAGCGCTCCTAAATGAAAAGAGTGATCTGGACACAATGGAATAGTCCTCTCAGCCTAAACATGTATGAAAATGGTAGAAAACTGAGATGAGGAAACTTGTCTTAACGATCTCGATCTACAACAGGAGCGGGTCTTCAAACGGGCTCAGATACCATGTTCGAAAACACAGGTATTCCAACAGAGGATGAACACCTTCAGTAACCACTCACACAACCAAATCAAAGATCAACACATTGATGTTTTGACGTGGTAAAACCCCTATGGGGAACCATCCATGACCCCAACCAACACGGCCACTTGGAGCAGTTTATTAATGCAAAAGAAAAACAATACAGAGAGATTTTACAAGAGAGTTTCTCACAATTGATCATCGTAAAATGACCCTCCATGATATTTAAATAGAGATCATGGACCAATCGGTTGTTAAGACATGGATCAATGGTCGTTAATATCGAGGAGAATATGAAGCGTCAGATCACTCTATGTAGGGAACATATCGTCACTATCAGATTTCCTAACTACAAATGCATACTAATGCATACTAAAGAAACACACTAAGAAACACACTTTTAAGTAATGACACATTATACCAAGTAGATCTTAACTAACTTCTAAGTGTCTAAATATCCTAACAGGAAGGAGATGGCCAACCTGAGGGACTATGTGGCAGAGAAGGGAGTTCATTCTCTTGGGTTGTGTTGGGCACATGCCCATTTTGGGGAAAAGGCACGACATGGAGGAAATACAGTTGGCAGAAAGGCATGTGAGGCGTGCATGCAAGAAGATGGGAAAGAAAGACCACTAGCAGGAAAAGCAGTGGACGAAATGAAAATGCACATCCAGAGGAGGAAATCGTGCAAGGCCAGCATGCAAGAATACCTAACTAGGTTATAGTTTTGGTAAGAGAATGTAATGGTTGATGAGCCAAAAATACATGTAAATAGATACCTATGAGGTCTAGGGAGAATTTTAATTTTTATGGGGTGTTACTCGCGTAAGAAGAAGTAACTAGTCTATAAAACTATTGTAATGTGATCCAATCTTGTAAGTTGTTGAGTTGTAGAGGGTAAAAAGGGTAGATCTTGAGGGTTATATCACAATATAAGGAGCTTGGTGTGATCTAGTCTGCCTCATAATAGATCTCGACCCGACTAAGGATGAGGTGTAAAGCACATGGTGTTGTAGTTTTGGAACTACCATAATAAAAGAGCTTGAGAGCCAGATCTTTGTGGACGTAGGCCAGGAGGGGGTGAACCATGGTAAAACCTGTCTTATGTGATTGAATGTTTGTATCTCTTTTACTTCCTATGAGTAGATGTTAGAATTATATATGAATGAATTAATGGATCTAATTACATTACATGCATGAATGAGAATGATGGTATATTGATTAATAATTAGATAGAATTCACAGCGTGCACTTCAAAGATCCCCGTTCAGTCCTGGACTACAAGCATTTGAGCATTGTAGTCACCCGTTAAGACTATCTTGGGTGAGACTGCATAGTGCACTATGTGTGTTGTGTTTCCTTCTAGTTTACCAAGAGGGTCGATAGTTTTAGAGGCTTTGTTGGATCCCTAGTAAATTTGAACCTAGGTCAAATCATGTAAAGGTATAACTAAGATAAGCAACCAAAAAATGGTTATGTTGCCAGCTGGAACAACATAGGATTGAGTGGATGAGATTTGGTGAAGATTTGTTAAAATAATGTTTTATCTATTGAAAAATTGTTAAAATAATGTAAGATATGGGACTGAAGTGTCAAAAAAAGAATGAAAATATAGGAGGGAATGTGTATACCCTTGAGAACCAAGAAAGAGTAAATAGAGATATGGTTGAAAACAAAGGAGCTAGAGTTTGCGTAGCAAGATAACAGAAACCCTAGAGTAACACTACGCAAATATCTTGAGAAATATGTGTTTACTGATCTGTATCAAGTATTTTTCTGTGATTTTCCACACTTATTGCAAGAGTGGATATTAAGGTTGAAAGACGACCACGCAACAAATTGGATCCAATAGTTAGAGTGGAACTTAGTTCAAATCGTGCAGTTACAACATGTGAATAACAAATTCACCCGCGCAGTATATTTTTGGCTCAACGGTATTGTAGCGGGTTTTATAACAGAATTTGCAGTAGATACCACGAAGTCGTACAGCGCAGCAGAGCAAGATTTTCTATGCAAACCTCAAGGAAGGTATATTACATAGTTGTATACTTTTATTAAGATATTTCTCTATAAAAAAGGTGTAATGGAAATGGATTCAAACAACTAAAACTTCTCTGTGTGCATGGGGGAATGGGGGAAGCACTGACAGAAAAAGGAGAAATGGAAGGTGAAGGGGATAAAGGAAATAAGGAGGAATCCTTGGACCCAATCATGATGGATGATGACTAGATCAAGTAGATCATGGTGATAGCTGGAAGGACACGCAGTGGATTACCCTACCAATACAAGGTGAACACCAAGAAGAGAGTCGTAGTCATGAGGGAAGGCTTGGAAATTGATGAAGAGGAGGTAGAGGATCTCCGGGTTGTGGAGCAGATTGAAGAAATCCTACGTGAGACATATGAGAGGAAGACGAAAGGTCCAAGAGTGGGAATAGAAGGAAACAATTATTTCCATATTAATGTCATTATGGAACGCATAAACCCATGTGCGACTAACACACCAAGAAGAACACCACCATTTAGACAACCGAATTTTGGGAGAAGAAAGACAGTAGGAAGTACATCTACACAAGGAAAAAAAATTGGGGGATCCAGTTCATGAAGCATTAGTCAAGTATCTACACCGCACGGAGGTAGTAGTTCATCATTAAAGATGGAAGGACATGATCCCACCATTCGGTTACCATAATTTTGAGGAGAGGCAGCAAAAGACCCTGAGAAACACTTGTTGATTTGTGCAAAGATCTGGGAAGAAAAACATATCACTAATGAAGACACTAAACTTGTGAAGCTAGTTATCACGTTAAGAGACCGTGCACTAGACTGGTACATGAGTCTAGATGTAAACAGTGCACTGGGGATGACAAGGACACTGACAAACATCAAGAAATTACTGATTAATGAGTTCCAGAAGCCTATCTTAGAGGATCAATACATGAACTAGATGATAGAAATCCGACAGAAACCAGGAGAATATGTCTGGTAAATTGACCAGGGATTTAAACGTTTGAAATGGAAATTGAGGTATGCCATGACTGACATGCATCATAGGCATTTTTTTGTGAATTCTTTGTTACCACACTTGAAATACCCACTGATACAATAGAAATTCCAATCTCAAGTAGAGGCTCTGGAGACATCCTTGCAAATGGAGGAGAATCACTACCACAAGACAGATCCAACTATAGAGGAGTTAAAGGAGGATATAAAGAATCTTACCTTTCAACTAAATGAGAATAAGGGAAAGGACAAGCGTGAAGTTTTTTGTTGTACCACATGCATAACAAAAGGACAACATAAGAATGAATGTCCAACATTCGTGCAGTATATAACAATAAGGATGCCAAATCCATTGCCAACAGGAGGACCCTGGTGTGAAATTTGCAAGATGCATGGGCATGATCCATATCATTTTCCTATGATGCAGAAATACCAGACATTACCAAATAATGCATACTGCACTTTTTGCAAGTCAGTATGGCATGATGACAAATACTGGAGAACCATGGATCTGATGAGGGAAAGTACGTCAAACACATATAGGGTGCAAGCCGAAATTATGATAGGGCAAGATGCACCTCAATTTAATCAGGCACCACCATAGTATAATACTCTGTCGCCATAGTACAACACTACACAACTACAGTATAACCCTACATAGTATAATCAAGTACCTCAATACAATACACCACATGGAGATCGCGTTGGGTACAAAGGAGGATGATGAGGTGGAGGAGGCTTTGGATGTGGAAGAGTTCCAATAGTGTGCCATAAATTCCAATATCCAGGGCACTATGCAAGAGAATGTCCACTACCACCTGTGACATGCATGTATTGTCGCACAACAGATCATGATACAGAGGATTGCACAACATTGTTGGGGAAGATACAGGAAAAACTAAATCAGAACAATGAGAACGTACAGTGGATCTCTACAGAAGCTAGGGAAGATAGAAGGAACATCAACATAGTGACGTGCGGAGGTGATAAAATAGGAGATGACGCTGCTAAACAGGAACCAGTACAACACCAATGGATTAACAAGAATATCGAGCCACCCAAGCAATTTGATGCAGAAAAGGAGAAGGAGACCTTTAAGGAGGCCAGACAAGAATTTCTCAAGTAGAATTTTTCATATACATCTACCGCGCAGCATACCCAATATGTCCCAATGTATGAAATGTCGTCAGCATTGGACCAGACTAGTGAAGTCCACCTGGGAAACCAAGTAAGTTGTATTAAAAATTTCCTGCAATCATGTATTCAATTATTTAAGGATCCATCATCTGTTATAGTATTAAATAATCTGTTAGATAGATGTACCACAAAATCTGAGGGAAATTTATAATAGAGTATAATCAATCACCTCCATGCTAGAAGGAGAACCAGCGGAGATTTTAGATTGAATGTCGACATTAGATATTTTAACATGGGTGGTGTGATATTAGATTTTGTATCTGAAGTGAATATATTACCCAAAAAGACATGGAAATACATGGGAGAACCTACCTTAGGCTACTCACTAGTCCAAATGAAGTTAGCAAACCAACATGGAGTTATACTAATAGGGAAGCTCAAAGGAGTGGCAGTAGATCTGGATGGAGTGCGCACTAAGGAAGACTTCAAAGTGATCAAAATCATGGACGGCACAAAACCATATCCAACATTACTGGGATTGGATTGGGAATTTGACAATCAGGCAATAATCAACTTGAATACCAGGAAGATGGAATTTGAGTCAGACGAATACAGGGTTATCTCACCTCTATATCCATCATAATCCAAAATATTTGTGGAACCAACATGTCTAGATCTAGAAGAAATTAACCAGTTGTACTGGACCACCACACACACTGAATATTACATTAATCCAACTACCGATGGTGTACTTATCTGGAGAAGTATCATGTCATGTGCTTCTAACTCAGACACGGGTCTGGAGAATTGGCAGCAATGCCTACATGAGGTCTCAACCAGAATATGTGCACGAATAGACCGCGCAGTACGGTGGGTTGGGACAGAAGTCAGAGAACCTCCAAGTTTCCATGGAATCAATGACTTGGAAGAATTCCTAACGATATATGAGGATGAAGTATCAGATAGTCATAGATTTTTATCTCTCAACATCACACTTAAGGCTACACCTACAATATGGTGGGGCACACACAAATAAAAAATCAAGGATTGGTACCAATGTAAGCGGTTACTGTGCATTAGGTTTGGCACAGAACAAAGAAGAAACCAGCTACAGAAATATGATGGATAGGGGGCACCAGTGGAACACTTGGAGAAGTGTAGAGAGATGTGGAAAAGGACACCCCCAGAGGAATGGAATCATCATTTTGTACACACATTAGAGGGCATCCCAGCAAAATGGTATATAGACCAGAAACTACGCAGAGGAACTACGAGCTGGACAGTACTACAGTAGAACTTTACAGTCACTTTCTCATTTGAGCATGAGAACTCCAATATAAATACAGCACTTAAACAAATAAGAGGGGTGATATTCATTGAGGAACTAGAAGTTTAACTTATAACATAAGAACAACAGTAGAACAAACACACAGTGAGATAACTGTTGTCATGCTACCATATGAAGGAAGAAGTACCAGATGAAGACGATCCGCGCGATATTCAGATTGAGGAAGTTGAAGGTGAAATATAAGTGGAAGGTCCACCTATGTTAAGAACCAAATATCAATATAGCATAGAAAAACCTCATAAAAAGTACTCAACGCCTTGAAAAAGAGATAATTTCAGATAATAAGCCTCTTCGAGGGGGCAACCTCCTTTTACCCCACTTAAATGTTCAAGTACAAGTTGATTCAAAATGAAAATGTCTCCTTGGTATATATATGAGACTAGGAGGTATAATTACAACTAATGGACTAAAGCCGACATAAATAAAATAACATTACTAATATAATATGCCCCAATTAAGGGGTAATGAGCCAATATTAGGGCTTAACAACCTATAGAATCAGAAGTAATTATGACGTTGATCAAGGTGAAGAAATTCAACATTGGGACAGTTGAGAATCCCAAAATGGCCAGCATTGGAGGCTACTGGGATGAGAAAACAGTGGACAAGATAACTGAATTATTGTGCGAGTATAATGACCTGTTCTCAACGAACTTTACAGAAATGAAGGGTATTGCAGAATAACTTGGAGAGATGAATATCCCTCTCAAACCGGAGGCAATACCTATCAGAAAGAGGCCTTAAAAATTGAGCCCCATCTACAAGCAGAAAATAAGAGAAGAAATCGATAGAATGTTGGAAGTAGGAATCATAGAACTAGTAGAAGAATCAGAATAGATAATCCCCATGGTAGTTCAGGAGAAAAGGCAAGGAGGCATAAGAATCTGTGTAGATCTGAGAAATCTCAATGATGCTTTCCTACATGACCCCTTCCCTACACCCTTTATAGATGAAGTCCCGGAAAATGTGGGAGGCTAGGAAGCATACTCATTCACTTATGGATTCTTAGGATACCACCAAATCAAGATAGCACCAGAAGATCAATACAAGACTACCTTTTCAATAGAATGGGGATCCTACTAGTACATAATCATGCCTTTTGGACTGAAAAATGCACCAGCAATTTTCTCCAGAGTAGTCATTGTTGCCTTCAAAGAATTCATCCATCAGTTTATAGAAGTATATTTGGATGATTGGGCAGTGTACAGCTTGTTGAAGGATCATGTCAAGGTGTTGAGGATGATGTTAGAAAGATGCAGGCAATTCCAAATATCCTTGAACATTAAGAAATGTATATTTGGAACACCCTTCAGAATTCTATTGGGTCACATAATATGCAGATAAGGTTTGATCGTGGATCCTACAAATATTGAAGTAATTGTGAATTTACCACCACCAAAATCAGTGTGCCAGTTGTGAACCACATTGGGACATACAGGATATTATAGAAAAATTATAAAGGGGTATGCACATATCATTGTGCCAATGGAGAAATTGCTCAAGAAGGATATTAAATTCTAGTGGAATGAGAGTTGTCGGCAAGGATTGGACACCCTGAAGGAGAATATGGTCACAACACCCATATTAGTCTTTCCATATTTGGAGAAGACATTCCATGTGCATGTAGATGCATCAGCCATATCCCTGGGATCTATTTTTGCACAACCAGGAGTAGGGGATTTGGACCATCCCATAGCATTTGCAAGAAGAAAACTATCAGACTCCAAACATAATTACAACACTACAGAGCGAGAAGGTCTAGCAATGGTGTATGCACTTCAAAATTTTAGGCATTACCTACTTGGAAAACATTTTAAGATGTTCACAGATCATTCATCCCTTAAGTACCTAGTCAACAAGCCAGTGTTGGGGGGAAGAATCTGTCGATGGTTACTATTGTTTCAAGAATTTGAGTTTGAATTCATAGTTAAACCAGGGAAGATGAATGCAGGACCTTATTACTTTTCAAGGGTCGCCAATGGTAAGGATCCTACAAACATAGAGGATACCTTCCCTGACACGCAGTTATTTTCAGTCCAGGTCACAGATGATTATTTTGCTGACATTATTGACTATTTAAGTACAGGGACTACGCCACAAGAAATTAACACCGTCCAAAGGAAGAATCTGGTTGTCCGAGAAGCTGACTACCAGTTGATCGTAGGGAAATTCTATAAAATGGGGCAGACAACATCTTGAGAAGGTGTGTGTTAGAACATGAAAGGCCTAGGGTATTAGCAGAATCCCATGAAGGAATAGCGGGAGAACACTATGTAGTAAAATCTACCGCGCAGAAGGTACTATGCGCAGGATTATCGAGATGCAAAGGAATACTACCAACAATGCGACATTTTTCATAGGGCTAGAAAACAAAACAAATGGGATGATATGCCCTTACACCCACAAGTAACGCTACAAGTGTTTGACAAATGGGCCATCAATTTTGTTGGGCCTATTCACCCACCCATAAGAAGATAAGGCATGTGATACATCATCACTGCGACAAAATACCTGTCAAGATGGGAAGAGGCAGCACCAGTTAAAGATTGCAATGAAGAGACAACAACACACTTCATGTTTGAACATGTTCTCACCAGATTTGGATGACTAGGGATTCTGATGAGTGACCAAGGAACTCACTTTATCAACAGAACTATCAGAGCTCTGAATGAATAATTCAAGGTCTATCATCAGAAAATTACGCCATACCACCCTCAAGAAAATGGAACAGTGCAATCCTTCAATAAGATCCTAGAGAATGCCCTAACCAAGATCTGCAATGTCAATAGGGATGACTGGGATTCAAAGATACCAATAGTATTATGGGCATATATAACTACCTATAAGAAGCTAACAAGGAAGACACCATTTATATTGGTGTATGGACAATAAGCAGTGGTGCCATTAGAATTCTTGGTACCAATTCTGTGTGTCACGACAATTACAAACATGACAGAGCAAGGTGCAGTACAAGAAAGGTTAAGTTAGTTGATGAGCATGGAAGAAGATAGGATTCTAGCGGGATTTTACCAAGAAGTATAGAAATAAAGGGACAAATATTGTCATCACTGACATATCAATAGAAAAATTTTCAAGGAAGGAGAGCTAGTCCTACTATATGACAACAAGTTTTTTCAACATCCAAGAAAGTTCAGAATGCATTGGTTGGGACCATATCAGGTCATGACTGTCATAAACAGAGGAGTTGTACAGTTGAAGGATTTGGAAAGAACATAATTGAGGGGCATGATCAATTGGATTCAACTAAATCTATACAAGGACAGTCGACCACCCACAAATTGAAAGTTACTGCGCAGTAATAAAGGGGAAAAAAAAGCATGCGCGTAGGTGCACAAATCAGTGCAACGAAAAAGAAAAGAGATTGTGCATACAAGTCACTTATTCAGCACGAAAAAATAATAATACTGCTCCAGAAGAAAATGACATCGAAGCCAAGGACTCTGTGCGCTCAAATATCCCAGCGCGCTAGAAAAAGGACCAACGGTTAGAAAATGCGGCAATTCGAAAAATGACGACTGAGGAATGCAGGCGCCAACTGGCAGTGATTGTTGAAACTACGAAAAACACATGACAGTCTGTACACATAGGTAAATAACTTAGTGTGATAGAAATAGAAAAGTCTGAAAATATGGTGCACAGGACATCGGTTAACAAGTACAATGGTACCACATGTAGGACACACTGCCAAAAGTGAAAAAGGGACAACTGTCAATGCGGAACAGTTGTCACTTCGTCGTCCCGCTATAAAGTTGAAAAAAGGGGGAATAACCACTCATTGTGTTAATTTATAAGGAGAAGAATGCAGAGCTGAGTGAAAGAGTGATAGAGCAAGAATTCGACCGAGCATTCATCGAATTCGCAAATTTACAGCCTAGATATCGTCGCAATGTCACCACCACGAGTTGGAGAGTCGCACAGGGCCTGCCAAAACATGAGAAGTAATGCTCACATGATAGACGCAAGGGAGAAATAAGTACCCATAGTGGTGGATGTGTATGAACTACACACACTAGAGTACACATCAATCCCAGTGACGATAGACAAGGAATAGAACCCAGCGCAGGAGGTCGGGCAACTGGAGGAGGACAGGGAGAGAACTGAGTCTGACACATCAAGGGGACCAAGGCCACGACAGGATGAGAAGGTTAAGGGTTCAGCACCATAGAGCCATGAACCAGAATTAGGATAGGTTGCACTCCATGAGGATGTAACAGAGGTGGGGGTCTCATCCCCACAAGCCAAAGGAAAGGGTCACACTGAAAGTAGCACGCACGGAGGGTCATAGACACAAGTAGAAGGGACCCTGGTTCTATCGAAGATTCCAAGCGGGGTGCACATAGATGATGACATGGTCGGTGGAATGACTTCCATCAAGTACTCTGACCATGACGTAGTGAATGTCACCAAATTTCCATACCTGGAGCTCCAAAATTACTTAGAAAGAAGGGGAGAAGGTTCATCAAGCATGCCACTATTAGAGTCGACGCAATGGATTCTTGGGATGTATAACATAGGCATCATGAATTTACTGGATGTCCCACACTTTGGGTGGGGAAATCATATTAATGCATGCATCAAGAAACTTCTTGCATGATTGCATGGAGGAATCTTATGGATGGATAGGTCGATGCCTATCACTGTGGACCTCATCGCAATAATCATGAGGCTACCCACAGATGGGGAAAAGCCAGAGCAGTACCTGGAGGATAAGACTAGAGCCAAGGCCATCTCGGATGAGATCAAGGCCAAGTATGTCATGGAGCATGGTAACAGAGGCATAAATATCAGTGACATCAAAGATCCTGCGACAAGGTTTTCCACCAGACTCCTAAGAAGTAAAATAATGTGAATGTGTCACAAAGAGGAAGTATCGGTCAGTGTGGTCGTCGTTGTCGTGTATTGTGCAAAAGGGAGATCGATGAGTTGGGCCCCATACCTCTTAATTTCATTCTTAGAGGACTGTAAAGACACAGAGGATTGGGGATCTGAGTTCCACTACTCATGGTTACTCATCCTCATTGGCCTCATTGGCTGGAAGGAACTGGTCTACAGCAAGTAACTGGAGAGACCATGGAAATGTGACACAGCACGTTACGTATCATTACACAACAGTGTAGACCCGAAGAGAAAGAAGGCAAACACATACATCTTTGCGAGGTATTTCACAGAAATGCAGGACCTCATTGTGGATACATGGCGCATTCACCAGAGACTTTCCAGGAGTTTGGACAGGTTGCTAACTTCAAGGAAATGCCTCATATATTATGGATTTAAGAAAAGAGAGACAAATCCAAGGAATGGCTACAACTCAACTATTGTGTGATGATGGAAGAAATCCACAGAGAGGTCCAAGAGTGGCCTGAATAATGGAAGGTAACGAAGATCCCAATTGCAATACCAAGCTCACAAACTTAGACACATAGAATACCAGCCCCAGTGCACCAAATAGGCACCAACGGGGTTAGAACTAAAAAGATGAGTATGCAAGGCTAAGAGGGGGGGAGCACCCTAGCCAATAAGAAACCGAGAACACATAACAGACCACCAAGGGGCTCTACATAGGCTCCATCGCACACAGAATAGCCACCAATACATTCAATGGAAGAAGTGTGCGAGAAAGAAATAGGAACAAGGACACAGGAGATCCTTGAGGAGGAGGAACAAGGGATAGGAACCTAGGATATTTCTGAGGTAGAAGAAACGGGGCCAACCACTATCATAGATACTCAAAGGCCCACTAGTCCTGAGCCATCATCCACCCAAGAGAAGTGGCTAGTGGAGAAAATTGGTGGTGGTTGAAAGAAGGATAAGGCCCACAAACCACAGAGCCATGTATCACTAAGCCGAAACGAGGTGGAGTTATTGGTGACAGTAGTTGAGGAGAGACTGGCTGAGGTGTGGGAGAATGCAAAGAAGCACAAGGCTTCAATTGCAGATCAAGTGCAAGAGTTAAAACCTGCGCTGGAGAATCTAAGGATCGGGGCAGCACAGGCACCAAAAGAAACACCCATGCAGGATAAGGAAGGAGTGTCAATGCCTGAAATAGTGCAATTTGTAGTGCAGGTGAGAACGAATTTCATCACCGCGCTTGAGATCATGTTCCTTGATGAAGAAACAACATAGAAACCCCTAAAGGACATCGAGATGTTGGACGTGGCATTGGCCAAGATTCCAACAAAGGCGTTGTATAAAATTCAGGTAAGCGTTGTGCAGGAGATTCATTCCACAGCAAGAGCGGATGCGAAGAACCTACAGGTAGCCCAGACAGAAAACATCTTGATGAAGGAATACCTCAACGTTGAAGCGCAACAGAAAGAGAGAGATCAAAAAAAAGTGGAGGAGATGGAGAATCAGATCCACATATTGTTTCAAGCAATTCCTGAGAACACAAATGAGGAGGCAGGGTCTTCGTAAGAGAAGTTATGAAGGATATTGCAGACTCTCCAATAATATAAAGAGAAAATTAAAGAGTTGGAGGAGAGTGCCACACCCACTACTCCCCCAGAAGTCAAAGAACAATGCAAATAGGAGGCAACAACAGCTGCGGAGGACATCGTCCAAAGCATACAGACAATCACTAAGCTGTTAGAAAAGAGAGTGCATTTGTGGACTCACCTCCTAGAGGATGGAAGCCTCCAAGAACTATAAGAGAAGGAAAATAAACTCCATGGAACAATGGTGAAAGTGAAGCAACGACATAAAATAGTGTCACTATCGGATAATATCAAGACTGCCACCAAAATCAAGGCTCTGCAATTGGAAGAGAAAGCATTGCAAGCACAGAAGACAGCAAGACATGCGTTGTTGGAGCCCCTACAAGAAAAGGTGGAGCAGTTGGTCATGGAGAACGACGTAGCTAATAGGAGCATTGAATATATCAGGTCTAAGGGAGGATAGATATTACAATCTCCTATCACAGATCAGGTGGTCACCGTTATGGCCAAAAAGAGAAGTCAGGCTCACTAGCAGTGCCAATGAATAACGGAAATGTATGATGCACTGCAACAGGAAGTAAGTGATGCAGGAAGTAGGCAGTGACAACAACACAAGTCAGGAAGTGACTCAGGACGAGTCATGATGTCAGTGTTGGGGGCCTATTGGGCATAGGCCCATTTTGGGGAAAAGGCATGACGTGGAGGAAATACATTTGGCAGAAAGGCATGTGAGGCGCACATGCAAGAATATGGGAAAGAAAGACAGCTGGCAGGAAAAGAAGTGGATGAAAGGAAAACGTGCATGCAAAGGAGGAAAGTGTGCAAGGCCAACATGTAAGAAGACCTAACTAGGTTAGGGTTTTGGTAAGAGAATGCAACAGTTGATGAGCCAAAAATACATATAAATAGATACCTAGGAGGTCGAGGGGGGGTTCTGATTTTTATGGGGTGTTACTCGCATGAGAAGAAGTAACTAGTCTGTAACACTACTGTAATGTGATCCAATCTTGTAAGTTGTTGAGTTGTAGAGGGTCAGAATGGTAGATCTTGAGGGTTAGATAACAGGTTGAAGAGCCTGGTGTGATCTAGTCTACCTCATAATATATCTCAACCCGACTAAGGATGAGGTGCAAAGTGCATGGCATTATAGTTTTGGAACTACCATAATAAAAGATCTTGAGATCCATATCTTTGTGGACATATCCCGGGAGGGGGTGAACCATGATAAAACATGTGTTATGTGATTGAATGTTTGTATCTCTTTTACTGCGTATGAGTAGATGTTAGAATGATATATGAATGAATTAATGGATCTAATTACATTACATGCATGAATGAGAATGGCGGTATATTTCTTAATAATTAGATAGAATTCACAGGGTGCACTTCACAAATCCCCATTCAATACTAGACTGTAAGAATTTGAGCATTGCAGTCACCCATTAAGACTATCTCGGGTGAGACTGCGCAGTGCAATCTGTGTGTTGCGTTGCCTTCTAGTTTACGAGGAGGGCCAATAATGTTAGAGGCTTTATTGGATCCCCAGTAGATCTGAACCTGGGTCAAATCATGTTAAAGGTATAACTAAGATAAGCAACCAACTGGTTGTGCAGGTTGGGTAGAAGAGAGATGGTGTACTGGTTTGGGAAGCCAAGTGACACTCTGGAATTGTCCTTATGGATTCATATCCCTGGCTCGGGGGTGACATTGTTGTTGAGACTTGGAACAATAGTGTCTATGGTTGGGTGGATCGTCCTTGGTCTGCAGCCAATTGGTGATTCATTTCATGAAAGATAAGTGCTCTATGTCATGGTTTTATTTACTTGTGTATTTTTTTCATTGTGTATTTATTTATCTATGAAATTTGTATCTATAATATGCATTCTTGTTATTTATTTTTTTGCATGACACATGTCTCATTTATTTATGTTGTAGCATGAATCTTTAACTCTGTATGTGAATATTTCATGCCTCTTCATTAATTAGAATTTTATCCGAATTCGAAATAAGTTCATAAGTGAGTTTTCTGGTAGCATGCCCAACCTATGGGTGGTTGGGTATGTTGTCGTTGCAGTAGTGTAGCCCGGCCTGGGGGTGGTTGGGTATGTTTTCGTTGCAGTAGTGTAGCCCAGCATGGGGGTGGCTAGGTACGTTACATATTGGTATCAAAAACTAAGGTTGAAACATCAGACTGGTATGGGTCAGCATTGTTGGACAAGGTATTATGGTTAAGAATGAATATGTCCTTGGAATCTTTAAGCTCAAGAGAGATAGAATTGAAAATATCATGCAGAATTTAGAGCGTCGTGCAGACAAAGATACTTTGTAAAGGATCGTAGAATCATGAACGTTCCCTTTTGAATTCAAGAGAGATCACTATCGTGGAATCAAGGAGTTCTGGATCATTAGATCGGAAGGTAGGTGAACGAGGACCGTCAGATAAAGGTGAAACCAGAGGCTGGGAGAGATTCAGTCACAGTCATCAGATCGAACTTGTCGATCATCATCCATTGATAGAAGTCGAGCAGGAGATCAAAAACTATAGAACTTCACCACTTCGACGATTATGGGAGACAAGAAGAAGCATGAAAAGGCCGAAGTCGTGAAGTCTCGCTGACCATCCAATCTAATAGGAGGCTTGGGTGAAATCGTAGTCGTTAGTCAGGTTCATCCGACATTAACCACTTCAGGAATTTTAAATCAGGAAGACTCGAACCATTTTAGAACTTCTATAACCCAGAGTCTCGGAACGTCAAAGTCCCAAAGTCTCTTTGACCATTAGATCGAGGGAAGGACTTCAGAAGTAATGTTGACCGTTAGATCTAGAAATGGTGGAAGGATAGAGAAGTTTCAGAACTTTGGAACTTCTCCTCTCCAGCGATTACTGGAGAATGGTAAAAGCCCCAAAGTGTCGAAGCCTCAAAGTGTCGAAGCCTCGAAGTGTCAAAACCATGAAGTGTAAAGTCATCTTCATGAAATCATGTAGGTCATCAAATATGGAGCAGAGAATGTGGATTTTCCATTTGATGGATGACGAATTGTAGGCCATGTGGCAGGGGTTCCATGTGGGGAAACGTGTCACCCGGATTCAGTTCCTTTTGGGCCCCAACCTGTTCATTTTTTAGTGACATGTGGCACGCATGCCATGGGTACACATCACCATAGGTGACATCATCATGCCATGTCATCTCTAGGAGTATGGAATCCAGGGGTGTCCAACGTCTCTATCAGAGAAAGTGTCGAAGACCAAAGTTGCAAATTCACTCAGACCGTTGATCTAATATCCCTTTGGGACCTTTCTCAATTGTTAGATCAAGCAATGGAAGGATGGCGTAAGTACTTTGACAACTCTGGGGAAGTGGAACGAATCAAGATTTGAAATGTCCTAGAGTCATGGAGTAACGAATTCATGTGAAAGTGGTTTAAAGGAAGCGTCTGTGTAAAATTTAATTTTTTATCAACTAAAGGATATGTGGAATGTTTTTGACAAGATCTTGTTGAAAAAAAAAATTAAAAGGGGTTGAAAGTGATTTATTTTCAGGAAGCCATAAATATCATCTCAGGTATTGAATTGGGGAAATATTACAGTCATTGCGAGAGATGATTCAGAGGATAATAACATGGAATTGTTATAATATGGAGAATGATAATATATTCTTCACGAATTGAGAAGAAAAGGGACCTATAGCATTGTTTGGAAAAAAAAAATATTAATATGCATAATTCTAACAAAATGGTTGCTTGCACATTTTGCAAAATTATGGGTGTAAATATATCCGTTCTTTATAAGAATGCATATTCAATAAATGGAATAAGGAGAGGGAGATTCCATCCATGATAAAGAGGCGAAAGGTCAAAATATCAGTGTTGGTAATGCAGTGACAGAATCCAATGGACAACAGACTAGAGGGGAGAAAGAAACATTGATAGAGACTGAGAAGCCTAAAAATAGAAGTGCATAGTTACAAAGCAGACAATGAGAGACTGATAATAGAACAAAATCAGATAAATTATCAAGTGATGCAAAGCTTAAATCAGTTGCAGAGGCAAACAAAGAATGGATCAAACTCAAAACAGGAGGAAGAGGGAAGATGCCATGAAAGAAGAGATGACCACATAAGAACCGGTTATTCAAGAAGTGCTAGCATAACTCATAGGCATCACTCACCTCCCTACTCAGCAAAGGAAATTGTGTGCATCTGAATATTCCATAAGTAGTCCAGAGGTGTCGCATGTTAGGCACCAAAGAAGAAGACATGAATTGGACAATTTGAAAGGAGAGCTGAGGAATATTAGGCCACCATCCTTTGATGGTGAAAGAGAAATGGAAGACGATGTTGATGCATGGTTTCTTGGACTCATGAATTATTTTCAATTGCATAACTACTCATCAAACCTAGAAGCCATAATTGTCACATACCATTTACATGGGAAATTTGTTATGTGGTGGGATCATCTGAAGCAAGTTGAGCACATTAATGAGAGTAGGGTCACTTGGAAGCATTTCAAGAAATATTTTCAGAAGGAGTACTTTTCAAAGCACTTCTATGATAAGAAAATGCATGATTTCTTTGAACTCAGGCTGGGAAGAATGACCATGGCAGAGTATGAAAAGAAGTTTTTAGGGCTGCTAAATTATGTGGGGTTTATAAAAGATGAGAAGGTGAAAATACAGAGGTTTTTAAGTGGATTTCCATCCTTTTATAAAGAGAAGATTCAATATGATCAAATCAGTAGTTTGACTAGGACCATTAGGAAGGCTAAGTACATGTATGAGCAAAGCAAGGGAAGAGAATCCATGCAGAAATCTTGGAAGGATAAGAATAAGGAGAAATATGATCAGAGGAGGAATGGATTCAAACCTCCTTTCAATAGAAATATCCCTAATAAAAATCATCAAGACTAGTATGCTAAGGATGAATCCAAGGGAGAAGACCCCTTGGGAAAAAGGGGAATACCACCAATAAAATGTTGGGGATGAAAATAATATCGCATGTACAAGGATTTCCCTCACAAAAAGGAAAAAGTGAAGACCATGCACAAAATTCAAGAGGCTACAACAGTAGAAGACATGGGAAGAATTTATGCAGCGTTAGATGATCAACAAGCATAGTACCAATCCAATATGATCTAGGTGGAAGGTAATATCATTAATCACCATGTTGTTATTTTAATTGATTCAGGAGCAAGTCCTTGTTACATTGATCCTAAAATAGTGGATAGATTACATTTGGAGAAAAGTAAGCTTGAAAAATCAAGTTTGGTTCAGCTAGCCACTGGAACCAAAAGGAGAATCCAATATATGGTCAAAGGTTGTTCCATAAGTCTTAATGGTGTGAATATTAATGTTGATATAAATATTATACCATTGGGATATTATGATATTCTAATTGGAACGGATTGGTTGGACAAGCATCATGTTTTCCTAGATTGTCATAACAAGACATTTACATGTCTTGATAAAGAAGGAAAATAGAGTATTGTGAAAGGAGTTCCAAGACCCATCTCTATAAGGGATATTTCAACCTTACAGCTGAAAAGATGTTTCAGAAAAGGATGTCAATTGTATGCATCCCACGTGGAGGAGCTAGAAAAGACAAAGGAGCCAACTCTTGAAGAATTTTTGGTACTATAGGAATTTGAAGATGTATTCCAAGAAATACCAGGGTTTCCACACAAAAGGGAGATATATTTCTCTATTGATTTAGTACCAGGAGTTGCCCCAGTATCAAAAACACCATACAGAATGAGTACACCATAATTAAAAGAATTACAAATGCAGTTGGAAGAATTGTTGAAGAAAGGGTACATATTTCCAAGTGTTTCACCTTGGAGTGTTAGCACAAGAATTTGAAGCTAGAAGAGGCCTGTCTCTCCATAAAAAACTAAATAACCTCTACAGGCTAAACATAGGCTTTCAATCTCAAAATAGAAATCTCAAGGCAGAATTGCAACAATTCAAGGATGAATTGGCCCAGAGGAATGTGAATGTTTTGATAGAAGCCACCATTGAAAGAGAGGAACCAGTAGTGAAGAGGAGCACACCTACATTCATGAAGACCTCCCCTGCAAAAGAAACATGTTGCTATGATAAAAAGGTAACTCTCCTTCAACAAGGAGGATTGCTAGGTTGATGAAATAGTTGTGGGATATAAGCTTCATTTTTTAGAGTGGTCTCTTTTTGCAAGAATAAGTGATCAAGGATGTATTATTTTTTGCCACCTATGCAGGCATGTACATGATTATAATCTATCAGCTCAAAGTTCTTGATTAGTCTCATCATATAGAAGAGAACATACATTCTGTAGTGCCATGGTGTTGTGGAATCGTCTATATAGCATGGCCTTCCATTTTTCTACCTAAAATGCTACCAAATATCCTAAGTTTTGTAACGATGGAGCTACCAAATTCGCAGGGATATATTACAGTGGCACTACCAAAAATTTTTTTGATGGGAACTACCAATTTAGATTGACCAGTTTAGTATTGGTGCTATTGAATTTCACATAGTGATATACAGGATCTATGTTGCCGAATGTGCATAGTTATTTTGCAAGGATGCTTCTGCAAGTTTTGAGTAACTAATTTAAAACTAGGATTATGAACAAATGGGAAGGTATTTTTAAAAAATGTAGGAGGTTTTTGTTCATCACATACAAAATAAAAAAAACCTCTCTCATCTTTTCAAAATTTGTTATGGTTATAGATATATTAGACATATAATTGGCTCTATTGAATGTGCAGAACTATTTTACAGCAGCACTATGAAATTTCCTAAAGCGGTTATGGTTTGGATATTCGCCTTGTTGGGAGGTTGCCACCTGTCAAGGAGGATTTGAATGGATTCTCAAGGATCTATTAGATTTCAAGGGACACCTACACCTAAGTTTTATCTCCATCAAATTCCTCATGCAGTGAGGTGGAAACAATTTATTAATGACTTCCAACAAATTCCTGAAAATTGGCAGTTTGTTGGATTTTTGTCTCTTTGATTGTTGCCACCTATATCCAAGGCTTAGAATCCAATGGAGGAGATGGGATTCAACCTACTAAGGATATCAGGATGTTATTTTCTATTTAATTAAGGAGAGATATCTTGGAGAGGGGTTGGATTCATGAGCCAAGAGAGATGAGAGAACTGTAGGAGGCACTTTTCCTATGATCATTGTAACCCTGAGGGGATTTTTTTTTTGTAAACATTTTTGTTATTGAAGGTTCGTGATATCTATGTTATCAGATTGTATCTCTTGTTTTCTTTTCCATTTGTCTTCTTAATTGAATGAATTTTACACCTTGAGGATCATGGTTTCCTTTTATTAATGGATTCTTGAGCATCCGAGGATCTGATGTATCTTGCCTATTAGTCACTATTTACATTCAAGTACCTTGAATTCATTTATGCAAAGAGTATATCTGCATTATGGATGTTCTTATTTGTGTTATATTTTTTTCCTTTGTTTAATAAACCTTTATCTGATATGCAGATTGATTGCATTTAATGAGTAGGGTGTTTACTTGAATCCATAGCCCAATGGTCCATCATTGATTTACAACAGCTTATTTTCCTTTCCCTTCCTTGTTTTATTTTTCTTGATCCACAAAAACAATCAAGTCTTTTAATTTCTATGTTACCAATCTTACTCTCATTTGCAGTCTGGGAGTGACTCTTGGAGTGTTAACATTTTTTGTGCCATTGTCGGGGATGGATTTGAACAGATTGAAGAGCTCCCTGGGAAGAACGACATTGCACAGCTCCAGCTTTAGATGGTGACTGAAGTTAGACACCTTCAAGACTACACATTCACCATGGAGAATCCATTGTTCAGAATCTATTGGTGACTCCATTGGAATGAGAAAAATTAAATGGTTATGGAGGCTATCCTGGCTAGGAATTTTTCCCCACTCAATTTCTCAACCATAGATGGTTATCCACATCATGTGCCTCAAATTGATGAATGGAAAGATCTTCTGCCCAGATTTTATGAAGGTGAGAATGACAGCCTCGTTGAGCATGTTCAATAATTTCATGGTTTGATGTAGCAGCTTGACATCCATCATGAAGATATATTGATGAAAATGTTCATGTATTCATTGGAAGGCTATGCGAGGCAATGGTATAAAACACTCCATGATTATAGTATTTCCTCTTTGAAGGACTTTCCTGATGTTTTTTATTCTCATTGAAATATAATTTATCCAACTAAAATACTTTTTGAGAATTGTTGTGAGAGGTATGCATCATATATTCGGGATTCAACAAGTGATTCCTCTAGCAGTGCATATGAAGGGGATGATTGCAGTGAGAAGGACTTAGATGATGAGTGTCATGATGCTTTTCCTAAATTTGAAGAACATATGCATCATTCATGTCAAAATCTAGGTCCCCGAGAGAAAGATCAAGATGGATAGACCATCATTTCCCTATCTCCTCCATTTCTCGATTCTTTAAGTCAAGAGGCCATCTTAGGTTCAGAGTTATTTCATCATGAGGATAGTGTTGCAGCTCATCATGACCAAATTCATAGCTTACCAGTTGTTTTTGTAATCCCTCCTATTATTAATAAACAAGTGTGCCATGATTTGCCAAGTTTTTATGACTATGAGGATGTTTTCCCTGAACAACTAGTTGTCCCAGCTATTGCATTAAGCCACTCAAACATTAATAGTCAAATGGTCATTGATTCTCCTTTGTATGATGATTATGAAGATGATTTATTTGAACAGTTAGTTGAACACATTATATCAGAGAAGTACCCTTTCCATCAAAGCAACAATAGCTTGTTTCAACCCTCATGCCATATTTTTGTTGTTAAAAAAGAAGAAAAATATGACAATCTAAGTTTGGAAGGTTAAAAACTGAGAAATTAGGACCATAAGCCAAGCTATGATGAATATACCTCACAATCAGAAGATAAGACAGAAGAATGTAGTTTCCCAAGCACTTCTAATAGTGATGAACTACCCTACCAGTCCCATATTCCTCTTGAAGACACAAGCTCAATTTCATCACACAACCAAGATCAAATGCCATGTGAGAAGATGAGAGAGGTTGAAATTAAACAAAGACAACCATCCCTAAGCCTTTTTCCTAATACACCTCATGACCAGGAGTGTACCAAGGCCATATGCATTGAGAATGAATTAGAAAATCATTAATAAATGCAACAACCAAGCACGGTGGAGGAAGAACCGAATGAAGTACTTCTCCTTTTTACAAAAGAAATATCACAGGGGAATGTATTGATGATGTTTTTCAGGATCCATTTGTAGCTTGTCTGCAAGCATTAAGTGAGCCCAGGCTCATTGATTTATTCAATGGAAAGTGTATTGCCAAATGTTTCTTTGACATACCTTTAACTAAGAATTGTCTCTAGTAATTAAGGAAGCACATTTCAAAGCTTCAAACAGTTGAAAAAATGATGAAATGGTTTCACTGCTTGTTTCATGTAACTTGAATGCTTCATTTTCCCAATAATTAGAGTAGGTGTGTGAAATAAGCTTGTTGGACAAGCATCGTTGATCCAGGTGGATATTGGTGGCCACCCACCTATTCCACTTGAACCCCCACCATTGCTTCTTTCAGTTTTTCAGTTTTTGCACAGTTTACTATTTTTAGCCGTTTTTTCGGGTCCTGAACTTTCGGGGCCATTTTGAGGCCCTAAACAATGTTTTTTGGGGTATGTTGCTATCAAAAAATGGCTTCTAACGATGCCATTTTGTCTCGGGAATTGTAGGCCTCGGATAGATCTTTCCAACGAGCTATCATACGCCTAAAACGAAGATCGTATGCAAACGTTATGACCCCGGGAAGTTGATGCACCAACTTACCCAAACGGGGCCCACATGACTTTTGGCGCTTCATCTCCCAGGGTTAGGTTTTTGGATGTTTAGGAATTTTTGCATTCCTGTTTATTGTAAAAGGGCCTTCAGAGCCTCATTGTAATCATATTCTCACGGATGCGAGTAGCAACCACATCTCTTCTCAGAGATAAGCTATCGGTGCCCTAGCTAGTTTATTTCCATTCTGTCTGTAAACATATTTCAGTCATTTGGTATTAATGAAATGAAGTCTTATTTCCGCTGCATCTCTGCATTTATGTGTATTTCTGTATTTCATTGTGTTCCTACATAAATCCGGATCAGTGGTATCAGAGCGGTCTGCTCATTCTCGATCCTTCTTTGCATGTCCCCAACGAGATCAGGGTATAAGGAGTTGGGGCTCGACCTGGTTGAACCTTTGCGAGATCAGCCTCGCAAACCCCAACAAACGCCCATGGGGGAAAAAAATAAAGATGAGGGAGCAGGAGATCCTATCAAAATGTTTCTCGAGGAGGCCCTCGAGAAACAAAGGAACGCGATGATGGAAAACTTTGCCCAGATTCTTCAACGGATTCCGACTGGCGGTGCATCGACATCCAGAAGCCACTCTGGAGGTGCCACTCCTTTTAAGGTACAAGTAAACTTTGACATTCCCATATTTGATGGCCAAATAGATGCAGATGTCGTAGATAGATGGTTGAATTTGTTAGAAGTATATTTCTCGGTTCATGAGTTTTCCGATCGAGAAAAGATTATTTTCGCACTCCTCAAATCTGCCCCCCATGTCAAGGACTGGTGGGAAACCTACTCGGAGCAAGAGGGCGAGGGAGAAACCTCTTTGTTCTCAGCCGCACCCACTTGGAATTCTTTTCGATATGCCATCAAGGAACAATATTATCCCGTGGGGATCTATGAGGACAAATACATACAATGGACTACTTTGCGGCAGCAAAGGGACCAAGATGTGCATGAGATTACGAATTTGTTTCATACCCTACGCACAAAGTTGGGTATCAAA
>ML779698.1:1651166-1705895 GCA_009831015.1 Picea engelmannii | reverse complement strand
GTTTATGTGTATTTCTGTATTTCATTGTGTTCCTACATAAATCCGGATCAATCGTTTTCAACATTTTTGTCAGTTTCAGTTTTAGATTTGCAGCGTGTGTTTTTCAGCTTCAGTTTTCATTTGTAATTGGTTTCAATTGAAGGTCATAGATCAAAGCAGGTTGTAGAGGTTAAAGGTTGGGAGCATCCCTCGGATAAGGCACTGAAACTACAAGAGTTCTTAGAGCCTCACAGGGAGGTCTCTATCCCCCATGGAGCCTATGTTAGCACAAGAATTTGTAGCTAGAAGAGGCCTGCCTCTCCATAAACAACTAAATAACCTCTACAAGATAAACATAGGCTTTCAATCTCAAAATAGAAATCTCAAGGCAGAATTGCAACAATTAAAGAATGAATTGGCCCAGAGGAATGTGAATGTTTTGATAGAAGCTGTCATTGAAAGAGAGGAACCAGTGGTGAAGAGGAGCACACCTACAGTCATGAAGATCGCCCCTGCAAAAGAAACATGTTGCTATGATAAAAGGTAGCTCTCCTTCAACAAGGAGGATTGCTAGGTTGATGAAATAGTTGTGGGATATAAGCTTCATTTTTTAGAGTGGTCTTTTTATGCAAGAATAAGTGATCAAGGATGTATTATTTTTTTCCACCTATACAAGAATGTACAAGATTCTAACCTATCAGCTCAAAGTTCTTGATTAGTCTCATCATACAGAAGAGAACAGACATTCTGTAGCACCATGGTACTGTTGAATCATCTATATAGCATGGTCTGTCATTTTGCTACCTAAAATGCTACCAAATATCCTATATTGTGTAACGATGGCGCTACCAAATTCACAGGGATATATTACAGTGGCACTACAAAATTATTTTTTTGACGAGTGCTACCAATTTAGCTTGACCAATTCAGTATTGGCGCTACCGAATTTCACACATTGATACACATGATCAGCGCTACCGAATGTGCAGAGTTATTTTGCAAGGACGCTTCTGCAAGTTTTGAGTAACTAATTTAAAAATTGGATTATGAACAAATGGGAAGGTATTTTTAAAAAATGAAGGAGGTTTTTGTTCATCACATACCAAATAACAAAATCCTCTCTCAATTTTTCAAAATTTTTTATGGTTAGAGATATATTATACATAGAAGTGGTGCTACCTGATGTGCAAAACTATTTTACAGCGGCGCTATGAAATTTCCTATAGCGGTTACGGTTTGGATATTCACCTTGTTGGGAGGTTTCCGCCTGACAAGGAGGATTCAAATGGATTCTCAAGGATCAATTATATTTCAAGGTACACCTGCACCTAAGTTTTATCTCCATCAAAGGCCTCATGCAGTGAGGTGGAAACAATTTATTAATGACTTCCAACAAATTCCTGAAAATTAGCAGTTTGTTGGATTTTTGTCTCTTTGATTATTGACACCTATCTCCAAGGCTTAGAATTCAATGAAGGAGATGGGATTTGACCTCCTAAGGATATTTGGATTCTATTTTATATTTAAGGAAGGAGAGAGATCTTTGAGAGGGGTTGGATTCATGAGCCAAGAGAGATGAGAGAGTTGTAGGAGGCACTTTGTCTGTGATCATTGTAACCCCGAGGGGATTTTGTTTTTGTAAATATTTTTGTTATTGAAGGTTCCTGATATCTATGTTATCAGAGTGTATCTCTTGTTTAATTTTACATTTGTCTTCTTACTTGAATGAAGTGTGCACCTTGAGGATCATGTTTGCCTTTGATTAATGGATTCTTAAGTGTCCGAGGATCTAATGTATCCTTCCTATTAGTCATTGTTTACATTCAAGTACCTTGAATTCATTTATGCAGAGAGGATCTCTTATTTATGGATGTTCTTCTTTGTGTTATATTTTTTTTCCTCTATTTAATAAACCTTTATCTGATATGCAGATTAATTTCATTTAATGAGCAGGGTGTTTGCTTGACTCCATAGCCCAATGGTCCATCATTGATTTACAACAGCTTATTGTCCTTTCCCTTCCTTGTTTTATTTTTCTTGATCCAAAAAACCAATCAAGTCTTTTTATTTCTATGTTACCAAGCTTACTCTCATTTTCAGTCTGGGAGTGACTCTTGGAGTGTTAACAGGGAGCACTAGTACTCTTTGTTAAAAACAAGGATGGAACTTTGAGGTTGTGGATTGACTTTCGACAGCTGAATAAATCCACTGTAAAGAACAAGTACCCTCTACCTAGAATTGATGACCTCTTTGATCAGCTAAGAAGGGAAAAGATATTTTCAAAGATAGACTTGAGATCCGGGTACCATCGGGTAAAAATGAAGGAAGAATACATCCATAAGATAACCTTTAGAACCAGGTATGGGAATTATGAATTTGTAGTGGTGCCATTTGGACTATCCAATGCACCAACTGTCTTTGTGTGCTTGATGAATGGATATTTAGAAATTATTTGGATAAGTTTTTCATAGTATTCCTGGATGACATACTTTTCTATTCTAAGTTAGAGGAAGAGCATGAACTTCACCTAATATTGGTATTGCAAGTGCTGAGGGAACATTAATTGTATGCCAAGCTTAGTAAGTGTTATTTTTACCACAAACAGATCCATTACTTGGGACACATTATTTCAGAACAATGTATAGTAGTGGATCCAAAGAATATTGAAGCCATTAAAGGTTGGCCAACACCCAGGAATGTTTCATAAGTCATATCTTTTATGGGGTTAGTTGGTTACTACAGAATATTTATAGCAGGGTTCTCTAAGATTGCTCATCCCATCACTTCTTTGCAAAAGAAGGGAATTAAATTTGAATGGACAGCAGAGTGTGAAGATAACTTTAAACTATTGAAAGAATTACTTACTAGTGCTCCTATATTAAATATTGTTGACCCAAATAGAAATTTTTTGGTATGTACAGATGCGTGCAAGGAAGGACTTGGTGGATTCCTCACTCAAAATGAAAATGTCATTGGTTATGATTCTAGAAAGATTAAATAACATGACAGGAAATATGCCACACATGACTTGGAACTTGTTTCCATTGTTCACACATTGAATATGTCGAGGCATTATCTCATGGGGAAGATATTTGAATTAAGAATAGACCACAGTGACCTGAAATATCTTTTTGAACAACCAACTTTGAATGCCAGGCAAACGAGATGGCTGGAATTTTTAAGTGAATACGATTTTGACATCAAACATATCAAAGGAAAAGAAAATAAAGTTGTTGATGCACTTAGTATTAGATTACATCTCATGCATGATACAATTGTTAGTATGCATGAGTGAGATTTAAAGAGCATAATTTTAGATGTTGTTACGGATCAGAAATACCTACAGGTATAAGATAGATTACAACAGGAAAATGTAAACAGAAAATTAAAGAATATGATATGGAGGAAAATGGATTAGTTATGCATAAAAATAGAATTTATGTTCCTAGTTTCGGAGAACTTAGAAATTTCGTATTAAAAGAAATGCAAAATGTTCCATATTCCAGACATCTCGGTTACCAGAAAACAATTGCAGCAGTAAGAAGAAAATTCTTTTGGCAAGGAATGAAAAGATATGTTGTTGATTACATTGCCATATGTATGGAATGTCAGAGAGTGAAGGTTGAGCATAGGCACCCAACAAATTTTCTATAACCATTACCAATTCCAGATAAGAAATGGGAAGTGGTAACCATTAATTTTATAACTAAATTTCCCAAGACAACAAGACAACGTGATTCAATCATGGTAGTGGTTGAAAAATTGACAAAGTTTTCTCATTTTGTTCCTGTAAAAATGACTCATACAACAGCTAATATTGCAGAAATTTACATGAGGGAGATTTCTAGGTTGCATGGGATACCTAAGGAAATTGTCTTAGATAGAGACACAAAGTTTACTTCAAATTTCTGGAGGGGATTGTTTAAAGGATTTGGTACAAATATGAACTTTAGCATAGCATACCATCCAGTACAGTCAGATGGACAGACAGAAAGAGTCAACCAAGTAATTGAAGACATGTTGAGAATGTATGTGATGGATAAGCCATATAAGTGAGAAGATTACTTGCACTTGGTTTAGTTTTCTTATAATAATGGGTATCAAGCTTCATTGAAAATGATCCCATTTTAAGCGTTGTATGGTAGGAAATGAAAAACTCCAGTGAGTTGGGAAAACCTAGTAGACAGAGTGGTACTTGGGCCAAAATTGCTCAAGGATATGGAAGACCAGATGGTTAGAATTAAGTAGAATTTAAAGGAAGCTCAAGATAGATAGAAAATTTATGCAGATAAGAACAGGACAATTAGAGAATTTAAATTGGGGGAGCATGTTCTTTTAAAAGTGAAGCCCAAGAAGAGCTCTTTGAAGTTGGGTAGTTTTACAAAGCTAGTAGCCAGATTTTGTGGTCCATTTTAGATATTGGACAGAATAAGCCCAGTTGCATACATGCTTGCATTGCCTGCTTCCATGAATGTGCAAAATGTATTTCATGTCTCTTTTCCTAAAAAATATGTACATGATCCTAACCATGTTATTGATTGGAATCTGATTCAGGTAGAGACATACGGAGACTTTCAGGTCCATCCAATGCGAATATTGGACAGAAAAATCAAAATTCTCTAGAATCAAGTCATAGAGATAGTAAAAGTCCAATGGGCCTGCTACGGTCCTAAGAATTCTACTTGGGAGTATGAGGATGCCATGTGGGCAGAGTACCCACAACTGTTTGAATAAATTTTGAAATTTTGATTTATGTTTTGTATATGCACTGAGGACAGTGTCAAAATAAGGAGGAGGGAAATGTAATACCCTGGCTTTAAGCCCCGTATTAAATAATGTATTTTTTTAATGAAAGACCAGAGTGCCCAAACAATTAAAAGAGTCTAGTGTGCCTAGCAAATATAATTTGTTTATCATTATTAATAATAAATACATCATTGGTTGCTAGACAGACAAAGACAAGAGTTATAGGGGGATATGATTCCATGGGAGAGGGGGCTTGAGGGGATAAGTATTATTTTATATTTAATTTAAGAAATTTTGTTTTAATGGAGAATAACATCTACATGAGATTCTTAGGGGGAAGTCCATGTGGTTCCTTAATTCCAAGAGATACATAAACCCATCTTGGTCTGTTGTGGGGGGGGGTTCTTCTTCACTCACTCACTCATTGTTCATTGTTCACACCTTTCATTCTATTCTCTTGCCACTCTTTCACCCACTTGTCTTTCCTCATTTGTGTTTTGTCTTGGGAAAGGAAAACAAATTGTTGGAGAGGAGCCATGGTTTTGTTGGCTGTAAATATTGTTGGTGTATTCCAACCATGAATTAATGCCTGCATATCTGAGATGCATTTACCTGTGTTAAGTTTTGTTCATAGTTGTGAATCTTGAGAGTCTCGGCATGGATATTCTTGACCAGAGGCACTGGAGCCTTGGAACAAGATGGGAATCCTAAGGGACTACGTGGAAAAGAAGGGGGTCCATTCTCTCAGGTTGTGTGGGCTAGGTGGAAGACAATTGGTGTAATTTGGATTGTTGTGGGTGCTGAAAATCCTATGAGAGCTTGAGTGTTGACTAGTTTGGGAAGTCGAGTAACACTCTAGAACCGTCCTTGTGGATTCATAGCCCTGGCTTGGGGGTGACATTTCTTTTGAGACTTGGAAAAATAGTCTTTATAGTTGGGTGGAACATCCTTGGTCTGTATCCAGTTGGTGATTCGTTTCATGAAAGATAAGTGCTCTCTGTAATGGTTTTATTTACTTATGTATTTATTATGATGTGTATTTATTTATCTATGAAATTCATATCTATAATATGCATGCTTGCTAGTTATTTGTGTGCATGACATATGTCTCATTTTTTTTATGTTGTAGCATGAATCTTTAACTATGCATGTGAATATTTCATTCCTCTTCATTAATTAGAAATTTATCTGAATTCGAGATAAGTTCAGAAGTGATTTTTCTAGTAGCGTGCCCAGCCTGTGGGTGGATGGGTATCTTTTCGTTGCAATAGTGTATCCCAACCTGGGGGTGGTTGGGTAAGTTACAAACACAAAGCTTTGAGAAAATAGTGTAGAAGAAGAAAAGAATGGAGAAGAATGAAAATATTTGCTTGTTGATCAAAATATTGATTACATAATGATGGTTGGTATGTCTCTCTCATGCTCATTTGAATTCCCTTTCAACAATGAATTTTGAAACTCATGAAGTCTCTATTTTCTCCTTTTAAAGAAAGGATCTTCTAACTACTTGAGTAGTTAGGGTTTTTCCTTTTTCTCTTTAAATTCCTTTTTCTTTTTTAGAAAATCACTTTAATTAATACATAATTGGAATCTCATTAATGACTTGAATTCATTGATATTCGTTCTTTAAACTGGGCCCCAAAAATCTTTAAATAATTTAATTTTTTTTAAATAAATTTTTATTACGAATAGTTTTTAATTTACTTCCTCTAAGAGATGACTGTGTTTTAATTTTATGGTAAGGATGTATATATTTTCATCCCTTGAAACCACCTTTTATATGATCTTCATCTTCTTATATTCCCAACGATACAAAACTTTTGCAAATCCATCACCTAGATCTCAAGATATGAGCTCATGAAGTTCAGTTGTCATGCAAGCTCATTAAAAAATGAAATTGACTGATATTTTAATGTATGAGAAAATGTATCAAATTTTAGCACTTGAAACATGTAACATCATATTCTACGTCAAAATACCTTTCCAACAACATAAATTTTGCATGATTCTGACACCCAGAGCTCAATTTATGTCCTCTGCAAGATCGTGAGTCAGCCACCATCGATCGTGTACTGACTGTAGCTCTGGTATGCCTACAACCATATTCTTTAGAGATGACAATGCTTGATAATTAAGGTGATAATACCTTCTATTCCATAACTCATTAGAATTGAATTCATTATGTACAATAGCTTGAGTATTCTGACCTAGGATTTTATACAGTCTTCCTTCATGAATCCCAATAACTCTAGAATCTTCTATTTTTTAATATTTAGACCATACAAGAAATTTTCCATCAACAAAGGCTATTCTATATCCTTTGTCTTCCAAGAAAGAAATAGATAATAAATTATTTTTCAAACTAGGAACATATAAAACATTGCTAATATGAACATTGTTACCTGATTCCATTTTGATAGAAGCTTTTCCAATTCCCTTGACTACCTAAGAGTTATTGTCTCCAAGTTACACTTTATGAGAGGTTTCCTTTTCCTTCGTGCTTGAGATATTTTAATGATCACAAGTCATATGTCTTGAAGATCCATTATGGATAAGCCACATATTTTCTTCAAAAGATCCTATAAGAGATGAGTAGTAGAAGAAAAAAATTCTTCATTCTTGGCTTTCTTTGAAGGTTCTTCATCATTGGCAGTTGACGCATGGTGTATTTCATTTCTCTTCTTTTCTAGTTTCGGACAATCCTTTTTATAATGGCCATATTCATGGCATCCAAAACATTGTACCTTTGACATATCTCTCTTATGATTGAATTTATTTCTTGAACCAAATATTTTCTTACCTTCATGTCTCTTGAACTTTGTTGCATAGTGTTGGCATAGGGGAAGACCCAGGGTTCAACACTTCAACAATGCACCCAAAAAACCCTAATTACCATCCCTTTCGACAACACCTGTGAAGAAGGAGAAGTCTCACCCGAGGTAGAGGCAGGGGGGGTTACAGGACTTAGGTGTCTGTAACCAATATGGGACATAAATTTGTGATAGCAACACTTCACAGAGTATTCTATTAACACTACAAGATGATATTCATTAACATCGCATAACAAAACCCTAAGATATCTCGGCACAGTAAAAGTAAATATTAAGTACTTCAACCACTTAGCACATAGCAATGTGTTAGATCTAGAATTCATTCATAAATCAGAAGTAAAGTACTAAGCAGCATCATATCTATCCATTACACATAATAACAAAAGCACTAAGAAGATAAATTACAAACACAACATATCACAAAGAACACCAAAGACACAAGATATACATGGTTCACCCCATTGTGGGGCTACATCCACCAACTACTTCATCTTCTTTATTATTCTTCAGAATCTTACATTCATCCGCTCATGTGTACTAAGCCACAGAGCCAAGCTTCGCATAGGACAGGAGATATGTGCACTGAGTACCATATTCTCCTTCCAAAACTAGATCTAGGCACAAATTCAACTTCTCTATCAAGCATAGAGCCTTACATACACGTTCTGTTGCACTAAGCAACCCAAAACTATTTTCACTTAGCTACCAAGACTTCGCTTCTTGTCTCTCTCTATTTATACCATATGTTCTTATCTATTTATACTTTTACAACTCCTTACAAAAAGGCCTAAACATGGGTAAAACCCATGGGCTGACATCCCATAACCCATTACAAAAACCCTAATGAACCCCTTGTTAGGTCCACATATCCCGCAAAACAAGTGAGATCCACGATCTCAGCTCCGCCATGGCGCTCCATCTTCGAAGAGCCTATTGAAGTCCCAAACATGGTCCAAACCTAACCAAGGTTTCCTCAAAACTTGGTCTAGGGCCAACAGGCCCCCAACACTCAAATGTGACTCGTCCCAAGTCACTCAGGTCTAGGAAATGCTTATTCGAAGGCCTCGACTTGTTGCTTCACCTGAGCCTCCTGCTCAACGAGCTGCTAGATCGTTTGCACTGTAACAAACATTTTTCCACCATTGCAACCACTTGGTCCAGTTGTGCGCCTTGTCCTTCAATTTCTTTGAACACCTTGCAGGCTTCATCCTGCATAGGTTGCAACTTCTACGTGACTTTCGTTACTCTTCCCTAGATGGCAGTAATATGTTGTTGGACTATGCATTGTTCTTGAGATCTCTTTATTCTCTCAACTGCGGTGAAGAGCTTCATCTGCGTCTGCACGGTGAATGTCTAGTATTGCGCCTCTTATAACTGCGCTTCGAACTTCCTTAGATTTGGATCTTCTCCGAGGAATTCATAAGTCTGTGCACTTCTATCGCTCAATTTTTTTCACTCTGAGGTGAGGGCCCTTATCCTTATTACTGCATTCTTGGCAGCTTCCTATCTCTGGTCGGGCACTTCTTGCGGGGTGCTTGGTACTACTTGGACTCCAACTCTATTATCCTCATTTGAAGTTGTTGGATGGTCTCAATGAGCTTCGCCACTTGAGCCTGAACTAAATCTTGTTCCTCCTGTGCCAAACCCGGCATACAGTGACATGATTTACTCACATCTTCCTTAATTGTGGCCCGTTCTACGAGAAATTGCTCCTTTTCTTTTTTTAGTTGTACTTTTTCCTCCTGGACCATCGCCTGAAACACATCTTTTTCATTTTCATAGGCAGTTACACAGTATCGCGCTACAAATAATTTCTCTAAGACTTCCTCTTTCTCTTGTTTCAAGGATTTTGTAGCCTTCTCCTTCTCTTCTTGGACCTTATGAATTCAAGCCTCTGTCGCATCTGCTAGTCTTCTTAATTGGGTTGGTTCATCCCCTAATTCTATATTTGGTGGCAAGGAGGGCACAGTGGCTATTGCACGGATTGAATAGCTTGATGTATTTCCTTCAGTTCCTTCTCGACCCTTCCATATAGATCCTCCTTCTTCACTCCATATCTCTGCAATATGTCCTCGAAAGAATCCTCCATGGCTCTGCGGACCAAGTTGATGTCATCCTCCGTGAGTGTGGCCTCTAACTTGGGATTACTAGCACACATCTTCTTTCTTGATGAAGGTTTCTGCGATGAAATATTCCTCTTATGCAATGTTTCAGTAGGGGGGTCTTTTGGCAGTGTAGCTTCGCCTTCTCCTTTCTTTTCTCCTTCATCCCCTCCTCCCTATCCATCTTCTTGATATTCTCCTCCTACTCCTCCTGCGGGTGAGTCAGATCCATTTTCTTCAGAGGTGTTTTCCTCCTCATCGATCTCTATGTTCTGGATGTCTTCCTACTTCTTCTTCTTCTTTGTCCTGCTAGACTGTCCAACATGCTTGACCCAGGTGACCAAGGGGCTTCCTATGATGTCAGTGTTAGAGAGTTCTGCATCATAGACCGGTACAAGGAACTCCTCCAGCCATTCCTTGGTGATATGCTCTATGTCCTCATATTTCAATTTGTAATATGACTGTAACTCTTCATTTCTCTCATCTCTGCGTGCAGTGATATAGATAAAATTTCGATCTGTGTGGAACTTAGCTAGTGGTATGTACTGGTGCAGGGTGTGTGGTGTCATGCGTGGAAATGATTCAATGGAAACCTTCAGTTGTTGATAGTACGCATGGAACACAGCGTTCGACTGCCATTTCTTCGACATGTCATTGGTGTACCACAAGGTATATAACCTAGCATCCAACGAATCTGATGGTTCAATCTCCGAGAAGGTCGCTCCTTCAGGAATTTTCCAAGTGACAAATGTGATCAACATGAGTAGCCAGCTGAAGTGGAACTCGTGTCCCTGATCCTGATCTTCACGACAGTCTTTTTCCAATTCATTGACAAGGTAACTCGCCCGATTCATTTGTATTCCCTCCACACATTTTCCTGTGAGGTCCACCATGAACTTGGTGACCTGTGTGGGGCGGTTCTTTCTTATGTTCTTGCCAGCTATGATTTGGAAAGTGAGGCACATTGTGCCATCCTGGATAAAGGCTACCTTGTAGCCTCGCTTTCCTTTTTAAACTTCACCATATGCTTCCTTGATGCGTAGTGACAGGGAGTGGTCTTAGGCCTTCCCTGGGTAAAATTCTTGAGGTTCAGGTCCCTTCATGCTTAATCCTGTAATCAATTGGATCAGCGTCGGATCCACAGTAGTCCGTCGGTCGAGCCATAGGTAACCACCATGCTATCAAGACAAGAGGAGTTTCACACAAGAATTAACCTCCTGGTGGCGACCAAAATGGGGAATATTCATCACATTGAGCACAGTGGACTGCGCTAGTTCCTTAATCCATGGCTAGGAGATAATGTGAGGATTCTTCCTAGTTGACTTCGTTAGGTATTTGTGGGGTGTGAGCATAGCATAGTTCTTTCTATATTCAAGGTTGAAGTCATTGTTCTTTAGTAACGGTATCTATCCCAACTAGCTCCCAACTATGCATATTCCCTTTGGAATGTACGTAGTGATTAGGGTGTACTCGTAGTCTCATGGAATGCTATCATGGTTAACCGTGCCAACCAATGGTGAAATATCATCTGTTAATATCGATGGGATCTGCTTTATGTTAGCCAAATCATTTTGATGCTTACTTTGTTGTTTGGTCATGGGGTTGGCACGACTTGAATGTCATCTAGTCCGAGGAGAATCATGCATTCCCCTGGTCGATGATGCCTGGACACCTTTAGACATATCTCTATCAGCCATAAACTTGTTAAGAACCTCCTCTACGAACTTCTCTCACTTTTAAACAGACGGGTCGAGGTAGGCGAACGAATAGGAAGGGTAGATAAACAGATGGTGATTTCTAGCTTCTGATAACATAGCTCGATGCAAAATCAATTCTCTTCTTGACTTAGTTAATCACGGGTGGCAAAAAGTGGTCCCGACGTAGCGTTCGACGGGTTAAATAAGCAAGTGTCGTAATAGATTCTTCCAACATGAAGGAATGATTCCATCAATGTGAATCTATCCGTTATGGTGCGGTCTCAATGTCCAAAATATCATAAACACGTTTTCTAGTCGTTTTGGAGCGGCGTTCTAATGGGTGGGGCACCTCCAATAGTCATATAGCTTCGCTAGGGTGAAGTCCCATTCTGCACGGTTCTTTTGTTCCAGTGAGGTTCAAGTCCTGCAAACCTTCCTCCTACGAAGTCTTCCATCTGCTCTTTGTAGCTTCCTGTAGATTTTCTAACTTAGCTTTCTTTTTACTAAGCTTTCTTTCCTTCTTTCCTGTGATCTGAGTTCCTCATACTATTTCTAGAATCCTCTTTCCGTTATTATTCTTATCTTCTCTTAGCATAGTGACTTTTTACTGTTCATGTGCTCTCAAAGGGTTCGAAGTTAGTATCCTTTCTCTTATTAATTCCAGGGTGGGTATTATTATTTCTTGCATGGATAGGTCCTTCAAACCTTCTTGCATTCTTTCAACTTCGACAGCTAATTCTCTTTCCCTATGTTTCTTAGACTTATCTTCTCGTTATTCTATTAGTCAGTCTATTTTTCTAGCTATGAAATCCCTTAGTTCTTGCTTTTTTTTCTACAACTTCTTCCTCTGCTTTCCTTCTAATCTGATCCTTCTCAATCCAAGTATTTCCTAACAAGAGTGGTAAAGGGGCGTTGTTCTCAAAAAACTTAATGAATTCAAATTCCTTTTCAGTCGATGTTCCATGAATAGTAATAGGTATATTAGTAAATTTTCCACATAGGGTTATCAATTTTCCTTTAAACAAGCCTATCCTTCCCAATGAAGGTACCACAGCAGGCTTTCCCAAAATTTCCCAAGTTTCTTCTGTCATAACATTTACTTGTGTTTCTTCATCCAAGACACAATCTATTTCGAAGTCTTCTATTCTTGCACTTATGCGATGTTTTACTTTCAGGATCTCTGGTAAGATGACGTCTTTGTGATCATTCATCATTTCTTTCAGCTGTAATAACATAGTATGAGATTTATATGATTCTTTCTCTTTGTGATTATCTAACATGCTCATATTCTCTTGACTTTATTCATAGTTTTCATGTCTCACGTTCATTCATTCAGCTTTAGCAATCATCTTTGGACAATCCTCAACCTCATGCCAAAAATTTTACAACAAAGACAAATAGGACCTGTACTAGGGAATTCCTTAGAAATATGTCTCGGTCTTCTGCAGTTATAACATAATGTCAATCCTCTCTTTCTTTTAAGAGTTCCCCAACCTCTCTTGTACTACGCACTAGGATCATAGTGTTGGTCCTGCAATCTACAAAAATTCTTTCTAGGTTCTTGCATCAACTTATTAGTCCATAAATTCTTTCTATGCATAGGAATAACATATATGTCTTCATTTATATTACTTTACTTAGATCGTCTCTTTCTTCCAACTGCACCCTAGCTTTCAGACTAGGACAAAATCTATTAAACATACTTAAATTCATGCTTTCGAAAAAAAAAATTTCACTTATCTTACTCTTATCAAAGCACAAATATTTACCTCTTTTAAGATCTTACCTCTTTTCTTCAGATCGAATTTATTTCTTAGCACAGAGCTTCGCAATTCAAGTAGAGTAATGCGCACTTTAGCAGTAGATATATGCACAGATCTTCTCTTTTATTTACTTCAGTTCCCAGCAATCACAGTTTCAGGTCCCAACAACGGAACCATTTGTTGGCACAAGGGCAGACCCAAGGTTCAACGCTTCAACAATGCACCAAAAAAACCCTAACTATTGGCCCTTTCGGCAACACCTGCGAAGAAGATGAAGTCTCACCCGAGGTAGAGGTAGAGGGGGGTTACAGGACTCATGTGTCTGCAACCAAGCTAGGACACAGATCTGTGATAGTAACACTTCGTAGAGTATTATATTAACACTACAAGATGATATTCATTAACTCATTAGCTTCATTAACATCACAGAACAAAACTGTAAGATATATCGGCGTAGTAACAGTAAAGATTAAGTACTTCAACCACATAGCACATAGAAATGAGTTAGATCTAGAATTTATTCATAAAGAACAAGTAAAGCACTAAGCAACATCATATATGTTTTGTGATCCCCGCAAAACAAGTGAGATTTGTGATCTCAGCTCCGTCATGGAGTTCCATCTTCGACCAGCCATCTTCGACCAGCCTGTAAAATTCCAAAAAGTGGTCCAAACCTGACCAAGGTTTCCTCAAAACTTGATCGAGGGCCAACACATAGGCTTGAGCATCATCTTCCTTTTGATTTTATCCTTCTCTCTTCTTGTGATCAATAGGTCCAAATTTCTTCCAGCCTTGGAAACTCCTTTCTTGTGTCCATGCTTGCAGCAAATGCATCTCATGATCTAGAAAGACCATTAAGTGCTATATTTGCAATTTCCTTCTCTGGAATAAATTCTTCAATAGCTTTTAGTTGATCTCTCAAATGAGAAATCCTCACAAAGTATGAGGCTACAATGTCACCCTTAGTCATCTTTGTGTCACAAAGCTCATTCTTCATACTCATCACTTGTCCAATTTTTCTGATTACAAAAAGGTTATTTAGGGCATCATACATCTTATTGGATGTGTAGGGTATTAGCTGATATTTTACATATTACCCAATGATACTAATAGCGTTTAAGTCATTTTCCTTGAAATTATCCATTGTTGCAACATTCTGAGGTTCATTTTCCTTTCTTGCTTCAAACTGTGGTTCCACAATCTTGCCCTTCATGATATCTAGAACTCTATTTTTGGAAAGGATGAGATCAATCCTTGTCTTCCATGCTCTGAAGTTTGAAGCTCCTTCTATATTATTCTCTGACTTCATAGAGTAATTCATGACTACCTTTGACTTTGAATTTGACCAATCAAACTTTGACTTTGACCCAAAAATTCAACCTTGATGTTTTTGTTGGTTGAAGGTACCAAGAGATGCATTAGGCTAAGGCACGCTAGAATGTCCAAGAATTATGCCAAACATCTCACTTGAAGTGCCCAGAGGGTTAGGTCAGTGTTTACTATAGCTACAAATTTATAAATCCCAGTTGTAGTTGCAACTGGTGCCACAACGAGCTTGACAAAGAACTACCACTCTACCTTCTAGTGGTTAGATTGTCCTGAAGGTGGTGTGGGCCCATAACCTGTTAAAATATTTGATGTGATCATTTAACCATAGAAAATATCACAATATTATCACCCAACCATAGGCACACATCCTCCCCTGAGCACCGTAACCTTTGACAGATAGAATAATTCTAGAAGAAACACTAGACCCAAAAAATAACCAAGAGAGAGCGCACCTTTCTCCAAGGATAGCGCACCAAGCATAAAGTCCCAAACCACAGACCAAAACCAGTTCCCAATTGTAATCAAGGCAGTTTCACTCCTCTATACTTTCACACCACTTAACTTGAGTGAGAGTGTGTGTCCAAATGAACTCAAGCACCCTCTATTTATAGTGTTATTTTTCACCTATCTAGGTCGACTTCTCCTTTTGGAGGAAAATACTTTAATATTAATTATTTATGGAGATGACTTGTCTTCTAGGGTTCTTACGCATTTGTTTAGGGTTTCTCTAGCTTCCAAAATATTTTAATCTATTCAGAAGCTACATATGGAGGTTTATACCTCCCGAAGCTACATAATATCAATAGAATGAATGTTAGAACGGTCTTTATTCCCTTCATGACTGCAGAATCTTGGTTCCTACAGTCCCCCTAGGTACCTTGGGTGAGACATCGCCTTCATGTGGGTGATGCCAGAAGGGATGGTATATTTAGGTTTTTGTTAGTGAATTAATATTGAACCCCAGGTCTACCCGTTGCGCACCAAAAAATGGTTATGTTTCCAAGACCGGGATCTGTGACTGAGGGGGATGTGGAGACCTACTAAGAAGGATATTGGACTATGGTTAAGGTAGAAAAATAGGATCACAGAGAAATAAAATAAAACAAATGCAGAAATAAAACACAGAATATACATAATACAATAGATACACAGATATATGTGGTTCACCCAGTGTGGGATACGTCCACTAGCGAAATTTCTAGGTCCTTCCTTTATTATTATCCAGCAAATGAAGGGGTACAACCTGCAGCACACCCGCTATAAATTCCTCTTCTTTCTCTCACAATCTCCTCACACAGAATACAATATTCACAATAATGCATAGCCGCAATACATTTCCCTCATAAAAGAGGGTTCCCTTATAGGGTAAAAATCCCTAACATAAACTCTCCCGTCAGATCTATGACCTTATAATCAACGGTCCAAATTTACAATGAAACTGCAATATACATTCACAAGGCAATTTTTCCTTCAGGGGCTTTGCCCCCAAACCCCGGTCGGGGGCCCTCTTTCCCCCGGACCCCATAGAGGGGGTAACCCCCCTCTGCACTCCCTCGCGTGGAGAAGTGTACATTCTTCTGGGGTGTAAATTCTTCATGGGGTATAAACACAGCTGAAAACAAAGACCTTTGAATCAAGAAGACAATCAGGCTCCACAACCAATAATCTCCCACTTGGATATTGATCTCAACAACTCCATCGTTGTTTTATATGATGAATTATGAACCTTCTTGGACCTGGAAAATTTCTCATCTTTTTCTTCAAGACCAACTGAAACTGAGAAGAAACTCAGTTTCTCCCTAGTTACTCCCATAGTTAACATTTCTGCAGGATTATGGCTAGTGTGTATCTTCTCCAACTTCAAATGTCCATCTTCCAAGATGGATTGTATGAAATGGTACATGAGTTTTATATTCTTAGTCTTTGAATGGAAGGATGATTTATTTACAAGATGAATGGCACTGTCACTGTCACAGTACAACCTATTATTCTCCTACTTCTTTCCCAATTCCTCCATAAAACTATGTAACCAAATCATCTCTTTACTAGCCTCTGTAGCAACAACATACTCTGCCTTTGTTGTTGAAAGTGAAACAACCTTTTGCAGTTTCTAAATCCAACTTACTATTGTTCCACCTATAGTAAAAACATGCCCTGTGGTGCTCCTCCTGCTATATTTATCACCTATCATATCTTAATCAACATATCCTTGTAGAACAATGTATGAACCTTCAAAACATAATGCATGAGTAGAAGTACCTCTCAAATACCTAAGAATCCACTTTAGTGCCTCCCAATGTTATTTACCTAGATTGTTCAGATACCTTCTCACAACTCCCACTTCATATGAAATATTTGGTCTTGTGAAAACCATCGCATACATCAAACTGCCAATTGTTGATGAATAAGGGACCCTAGACATGTATTATATCTCCTCTTGTGTCTTGGGACAGATTTCCTTAGTTAATTTGAAATGGCTGGACAAAGGTGTACTAATTGGTTTTGCATTCTGCATTCAAAACCTCTCCAACACCTTCTCTATGTACTCACCCTGAGACAATGTCAATTTGTGATTTTTCTTGTCTCTTTCTATTCTCATACCAATGATTTTCTTTGGAGCACCCAAATCCTTCATCGCAAAAGAATTAGCTAATTTATTCTTTAGCACATTTATAGCCTGCATACTATACCCTACAACAAGCATGCCATCTACATAAAATAGCAAGATAATATAGCTTCCATTTTCTAGCTTTTTTAAATAAACATAGTGATCAAAATGACATCTATTATAACCTTGTTATGTCATAAACCTGTCAAAATTCAAATACCATTGCCTTGGAGCTTTCTTTATGCCATACAATATCTTCTTCAACCTGCATACCAAATTCTCCTTCCATTTAACCTCATACCCCTGTGGCTCCTGCATATAAATCTCCTCCTCCAAATCCCCATGGAGAAAAGTTGTTTTTACATCTAACTGTTCGAGATGAAATTCTTCTACTACCACAAGACTTAAAATAGTCCTAATTGAAGTCATTTTAACAACATGAGAAAATATTTCATCAAAATCTATACCTTTATTTTGTGCAAACCCCTTTACAACAAGTCTAGCCTTGTACCACTTTTTTCCTCCATCTTCTTCCTTCAAATTGTAAACCCATTTATTCTACAATTCTCTTTTTCCTGCAGGAAAATGAACCAAGCCCCAAGTCTGGTTATTTACCAAGGAATCCATTTCCTCTTTCATGCCTTGCTCCCGCTTTTTTTTGGTGTCTACCTACATTGCCTCTTCATAACATTTTGGTTCACCAGAATCAGTCAACAATAAATAATACAATGAAGGAGAGTATCGTTCAGGGGGTCTACTTAACCTAATAGATCTTATAAAAACACTTGTAGGATTTTGAGGTACCTGTTGATCATGTTGTTATACATTATGATTTTCTGGTACCTTTGGAATTTCTTTTTCATTGATCTCGTCAAGCATTGTGTATTCTGTTTTTTCTTTTTCCTGTTTCTTTCCCTGCAATTGATCTTTGTACATGACCTTCTCATTGAATATGACATATATACTTGTTGGCATAGGGGCAGACCCAGGGTTCAACGCTTCAACAACACAACAACAAAACCCTAACTACCGGCCCTTTCGGCAACACCTGCGAAGAAAATGAAGTCTCACCCGAGGTAGAGGCAGGGGTGGTTGCAGGACTCCAATGTCTACAACCTAGATGGCACCTAGATGGACATCCCATACCTATTACATAAACCCTAATCCCAAAAACTTCCCTAAAAAGGGGTCGAGATCCTGCGATCTCTGCTTCGACTTGTGCTTTACCTTCGACCAGCCTATTGAATTCCCAAAAGAGGTCAAAAATGACCAAGGATATCCAAAACTTAGTCAAGGGATAACAGGCCCCCAACAATCACATGTGACTCATCCCAAGTCACTCTGGTCTAGGTAACTCTACCTAAAAATCCTCGAGATTGGCTCGAGCTGCTTCAACATGTTGTTGTGCCAAGGCCTCCTGCTAGGTTAACTCTTGAATAATGGCCTCCTTCATAGGTCCTTCTAAGCGGTGTTATACCAAAGTGACTACTTGTTCTATATCTACTCCTCACCCTTCAATATCCTCAAAAAGTAGGCAAGCTTCATCTTAGACTGGCTGGAGCTTATGAGTCACTTCCATGACTTTGTTTTGTATGGCATGGACCTGTTGCTGAGTCGTGCATTGTTCTTGGGATATTTTCATCCTCTCAACTGCTGACAGGAGTTTCAACTGTGCTTGTACTGTTGTTTCTTGTTGCTTTTCTTCCTAGAGTTGTGACTCCAGTGTCTTCATTTCAGGGTCCTCGGTAAGGCACTCATAAGTCTACGCATTGTGACTGATTAGTTGTTTACATTCCATGGCTAATACTTTGATCCTTTCAATTGCGCTCTGGGTAGTTTACTCTCTCTGGTCTCACACTTCCTACAGAGTGCTTGGCACTGTTTGTAGCTCTAGTTCTGTGACCATCTATTGAAGTTGTTAAATGGCTTCGGCAAGCTTCACTACTTGATTTACTACCAGGTCTTCTTCCATCTTCTCCAAGCCTGTCACAGAGCGAAGAGATATATTGACTGCTTCTTTAACTCTAACCTGCTTCGTGAGCAGTTGTTCTTTCTCCTACTGGATTTGCACTTTATTTTCTTCGCACTTGGTTTGAAGGTCGTCCTTCTCCTGCTGCGCAACTCGGCATTTCTCTATGATTTCCTCTTGTCCTTGCTTCAGGGTCACTATGGTCTATTCTTTTTCCTCCTTCACATGACGAATGTGAGATTCAGTCGCATCAGCTATTTTGTAGAGTTGGTCAGGCTCATCTCCCAACTCTGGCTCTTCTAGTTGCGGGGGCATAGTGGACACTACACGGATAGAGTGAAGGGATTGTTGTACACCTCTTAGCTCTGTCTCAATTCTATAATACATGGCTTCTTGCTTGGCTTATGTTATCTACAAAATATCTTCTGAGGCATCTGATACAGCTGCGATAATGAATTCAAAGTCATCGACCGTGAGTACAGTCTGCAGCTTCATCTTAATCTCTTTGGACTTCTTTCACGATGTAGGTTTCATTGAGGAAACCTTTGTTTACTTAGATGTCTCTGCCTCTTCAAGGGGGTTCCTAGGCGGTGTTACTTCACCTTTCTTTTGCTTGTTTTCTTCCCTTTATTTTTTTCTTTGTTCACTTCATCGTCTCCTCCTCTGCTAGGTGAATTTGATGCAATCTCTTCTTATGTGTTGTGTATTTCATGTACATATCCCTTCTTTTTCTTCCTGCTACTACTGGATGCATCATACTCTTCGCAAGTAACCACCGGAATTCCAATGAGGTTGGGATCAGATAGTTTTTCCTGGTCAACTGGTATAAGGAACTCTGCAGGTCATTCCTTAGTGATTTATTCCAGGTCCTCCTTTATGAGATTGTAGTAGGACTGAAGCTCTTCTTTATTTTCGTCTGTGCACGTAGTAATATAAATAAAATGCCTATATGTGTGGAACTTCACAAGGGGCCTGAACCTGTCCAGGGTATTCGGAATCATACGAGGGAAATACACAATAGCCCTCTTCAGTTGCAGGTAGTAGGTATGGAATACTGTGTTCGACTGCCATTGTTTCCCCATATTGCTCGAATACCAGAGTGTGGTGAACTTCGCAGCTAGTGTCTCGAACGGCTCAATGTAAGGGTGGTCGCACCTTCCGGCATCTCCCAAGCAGTAAACATGATGAGGATCAGAAGCTAGCTAAAATGGAACTCATAGCCCTGATCCTAAGCTTCGCGACAATCCAGTTATAACTGATTGACTAGGTAACTAGCCGAGTTCATCTATAGTCCTTCCATGCATTTTCCAACGAGGTCAACGACAAACCCTGTGACCTGCGTGGGTCTGTTCTTTCTTACTATCTTACCAACAATAAACTGGAAAGCAAAGTGCACTACACGATTATGAATGGAGGCTACCTTGTAGCCTCGTGTCCCCTTCTCTACATCATCGTAGGTGTTTTTGATATTCTGTGCCAGGGCGTGGTCTGCATCCTTCCCTAGATAATAGTCTTGCAGGTCTGCTCCCTGCATGCTCAATCCAGTGATCCTATAGATCAGTGTTGGATCAACGGTGATACGCCTATCCAACCACAGATAACTACCATGGAAGCACGACAGTAGGAGATTAATGCACGCGTTAACCTCTCGGTGCCTTCCAAAATGTGGTATCTTCATCATGTTCAAGACAGTGGACCTCGTGATTTCCATAGTCCATGGTTGGGGGATTATATTCAACTTATTTCCCTTCATATTGGTTATATATTTGTGAGGTGTGAGCATGTCATAGATCTTGCGGTCTCCTAGGTTATAGTCACTGATCTTCAAGGTTGGAATCCTCTCCAACTGCGGTCTGACTGCTTGTATTCCCTATGGACGGTACGCAGTGATGACTATGTGGTTGAAGTCCCTCAGGACACTGTCACAACTCACCACACTGGCCAGGGGTGGGATGTAGTCGGGTAGGATAGATGGAATGAGATTCGCATTCACCCAAGTCATCACGATGCTTGGTTCTTTTCTCGGTCGCAGCATGGGATGGTCCAGATCCACGAGCAGTCGACGGGGAGGCTTGCACTCCTCGCATTGATGAGGCTTGGATGCCTGCGTACATCTCCTTCTCAGCCATGAGGTCTATTAGAATCTCTTCGAAAGATTTTTCTGATGCGCTAATTTTTTATGAAATGCACACTCGATATCTGATATCTCAGGTCAGTGAATAATACTCATTGTTAACAGAATGGATGGCGAGGTCTCTATGATCACTATGCAAAATAAACTAGTTCTTTGTGGGCTCGGATAATCACAATTGGAAAAATTGTTCGTATTATAATGCTCGACGGGATCAATAGATATCACCATAACAATTTCTTTCAACAGGTCACAAATCCTTATTCAATGCAATTCCATCTGTTATGGCACATTCTCAATGATCCAATGGCAAACTTTCAGGCCATAACTACTTTCCTAACAGTTCGGGAGCATCGATTGAACGGTCATATTGCCTCCAACGGTCATATTTCTTCGTCATGGAGAAGTGCCAATATGTGCTATATTGATATTCCGGCGAAGTTCGAGTTTTGGAAACCTTTCTTCTGCGAAGTATTCTTTGTAACTTCTTGCATTTTTTCTAACTTTTCCCTCTTCTTACTGATATTTCTGGCCTTCTTTCCATTATCGTTCTTATCTCCTCTTGGCATGATAACTTCGCACTGTGGAGGGTCTTTCATAGGATTCAAGGGAAATACTTCTTCTCTTTCCGGGGTAGGTACTCTACTCTCTTGTATAGATAGGTGTCTCCAGTCTTCATGTGTCCTTTCAAATTTGACATCCATATATTTGGTCTTTAGTAGCTTCGACTGGTTCTCTTGTTCTTCCAGTAAGTGTGTTATTCTCCTAGCCATGAAATCTCTTAGTTCTTTCTTTTTATGTTATAGATCCTCCTCTTCTTGTTTCCTTCATATCCGATCTTTCTCAATCCAGGTTTTTCCTAGCAAGATAGCAAATGAGGCGTTGTTCTCAACAAACTTAACGATCTCAAATTCTTCTTCTGTCGAGGTGCCATGAGAACTCATAAATGTCTGGGTAAGTCTTCCACATAGGTTTATCATATTTCCTCTAAATAATCCTATTCCTCCTAATGAAGGAACCATAGCAGGCTTTCCCAAAATTTCCCAAGTTATTTCTATCATGATATTCACCTATGTTTCCTCATCCAGGACACAGTCTATGTCGAAGTCTCCTATTCTTGTTTCTATGTACTCTTTCTCTTTTCAGACCTCTGATAAGTTGATATTTATGTGGTCATTCAAGGTTTATTTCATTTGTAGTAATACAGTCTCTGATTCTTTCTAGGATTCTATCATATCCTTAGTTTCTTGGTCGGTCTCATATTTTTCTTGTTTCATATTCATCTTTTCAACTTTAGCAATCATCCTAGGACAATCCAAAACTTCATGGTCCTTAGATTTACAGCAAATACAACTAGGTCTTCTACCAGGGAATTCCTTAGAAATATGTTCTGGTCTTCTGCAACTATAACAAAGGGTTAATCCTCTCTTTCTCTTAAATGATCCCCAACCCTTCCTGTATTGCGCACTAGGATCACAGTAACTAACCTGCAAAAAATTCTTTCTAGGATCATGCATCCATTTTTTAGTCCAAACATTATTTCTATGCATAGGAATAACATACCTTTCATTATTTCTATCAAATCTATCCATATCAAATCTTGTTTCTTCTAATTGTGGCCCAGTTTTCAGATTAGGACAAAATTTATCAAACATACCTAGATCCATTCTTTTGAAACAAAAATTTTCACTTATCTTACCTTTCTTAGAGCACAAAGCTTAAGGATCTTACCTCTTTTCTTCGGATCGGACTTCTCTTCTTAGTACAGAGCTTCATAATTCAAGTAGAATATTGCGCACTAAAGCAACAGATCTACACACAAATCTTTATTTTCTTCAGTTCCCAGCAATCACAGTTTAAGGTCCCGAAAATGGAACCATTTGTTGGCACAGGGGAAAAACCAGGGTTCAACGCTTCAACAGTGCACCAAAAAAACCCTAACTATCATCCCTTTCAGCAACACCCACGAAGAAGATGAAGTCTCGCCCGAGGTAGAGGCAGGGGTGGTTGCAGGACTCCAATGTCTACAACCTAGCTAGGACACGGATATGTGATTACTCCACTCTAACAAAGCACTTAGCAGTTAAAATTCATCAGTATTTAACCTTTATTCACATCACATATCCTAACCCTAATTACATAACAGCGCAGTATTCAACAAGATCTAACACATTCAAGAACTTAGAATGGAGAGATAGATCATATCTAACATTCATTCACCTTACCAAGCACTAAGCTATTATACCAAATGCATCATACATAAAGATATCGGCACTAAGCATAAATCACATCACTAACATACAACCATAATGCACAAAGCAACCATAACACAGGATATACGTGGTTCACCCCAGTGTGGGGCTACGTCCACCAACTCTTCTCTTCTTTATTATCTTTTGTCAATCTTCTACAAGCACAGAGCCCAAAAACCCTACTCTGCATAGGATAGTAGATATGCGCGCACCTAGCCAGATCCTCCTTCCCTGAGTTAGGTCACAGCACAAATCCTTCTTACAATCACTTGCACTTAGCTCTACAAGTCTTAACATACACTATGCAAAAATCCTTTGCAATCACATAGATAGAACTCTAGCACTTAACATCTTCTCTTTTCTTACATCGCCTAGCTATCTATTTATACATTACAAAATGGTCCTAAACATGGGTAAACCCATGGTCCAACATCCCATACCCATTACATAAACCCTAATCCCAAAAAATTCCCTAAAAAGGGGTCGAGATCCCGCGATCTCTGCTTTGACTTGTGCTCCGCCTTCGACCAGCCTTTCGAAGTCCCAAAAGAGGTCAAACGTGACCAAGGATCTCCAAAACTTGGTCAAGAGCCAACACTACTCCTAATGATTTTGTTATTTTCATAGTCCCATAAGCGATAACCAAAATCATTAACATCGTATCCAGTAAAGGTACACTTATTGGATTTTTCCTCAAGCTTTGTTCTATTTTCTTTAACAATATGAACAAATGATTCACAACCGAAAGTATTCAAAAAAGAATAGTTTACCTTTTTACTTGTCCATGCCTCCTCTAATTCTACCATCCAAAGAGCTTGAAGGTTCTCTGTTTATTAAGTAAACATCAGTATCTACATCATCTTCCCATAACTGTAAGGGAAAACCAACATGCAATCTCATACTCCTTGCATGCTCCATGATTGCCATGTTCATCCTTTCTGACACACCATTTTCTTGTGGTGTTCCTAGAACTGTCTTCTCTCTACAAATCCCATGGTATGAACAATAATCATGAAACGCCTTGCTGCAATATTCACCTCCATTTTCTGATTTGATACACTTCAATCTTTTTCCTGTCTCGTTCTCAACCAAAGATTTCTATTTCTTAAAAGTATCAAAAACATCATATTTTTGTCGAATGCAATAAACCCATGTTTTTCTAGTTGCATCATCAATAAAATTAACATAATAACGAGAACCACCAAGAGATGATACTTGAGTTGGTCCCCATACATCTGTATGCACAAGCTCTAACCTTTCACTCTTCTTTTCTTTTCGAACTCTGAGAAATATAACACTCTTATGTTTTCCATAAACACAATGCTCACAGAAATCCAAATCAATTTGTTTAAGATCTGGAAACAAATTTCTTTTGTGAAGTATCTGCATCCCCTTATCACTCAAGTGTCCAAGCCTATGATGCAACAGTGTTGTATCCACTTCTATAGAATCTAAAGAGATAGAAGAGTCAGTATTTTCAGTACATAAATACAATGTACCTACCTTATCTCCTTTTTTTATCACTAATGATCCTTTGGTGACCTTCCACACCTTATTTGTAAATATGGATATACAACCTTCACTTGCCAACTTCCATGTTGAAATCAGATTTTTCCTTAAATTTTGAACATGTCTTACCTCTTTCAACAACCATTGGTTTCCATTGCTTTGCTTTATTTTTACCTTTCCCATTCCAACAATTTTGCATGGTGCATCATCACCCAAATGAACCTGTCCAAAATCACCTTGAACATAATCTAGAAAAAAATTCCTATGGGGTGTGGCATGAAATGAAGCCCCTGAATCTACTACCCAAGGCTCGGAAACATTATCTACAGAAATAATCAAAGCATCTTGTAACACATCACCTATTACATTTTCTTCCTGATTTTTCACCTATTTTCCATCTCTTTGTTTCTTTGGAGCTCTTTAGTCTTTCTTTAGATGTCCTTTCTTCCCACAATTACAACACTCTATCTTTCCAAATCTGGATTTGGATCTGCCCTTCCTAGAATTCCCGCGGTTCCCTGAGCCCTTTCCTCTATCCTTTTGTCTTCCCTGTTCTCCATGTTTAACGCATTACCTGATGTCTCACCTGTGCTTTTCTGTCACATTTCCTCACTAAGGATAACACCAACAACATCATCAAATTTTAAAGTTTTTGAACCAGAGACAGATTTACTTATAGCCATGACCAAGTTGTTCCATCTTTCTGGCAATGAGCACAAGATTAGAAGAGCCTTGACCTCATAATCAAAATCCACTTTTACAGAACTTAGTTGATTAGTAACCGTATTAAATTCATTTAAATGATCTGCAACAGACCCGCCTTCTGAAATCTACATATTAAATAATTTCTTCATTAGAAATACCTTATTGGATGTCGAGGGTTTTTCAAAAAGTTTATCCAATGCATCCATCAACTCATTCGTTGTATTTTCTTTTGAAATATTGAAAGCCACCGACGCTGTCAGTCTCAGTTGTATCATTCCTAGTGATTTTATGTCAAGAACCTCCCATTCTTCATCCTTCATGGCCATCAACTTCTTTTCTATTCCACCCAATGGTAGGAATAGATCCTTTTGATATAAATAATCTTCCATCTACATCTTCCCTAACTAGTAGTTTTGGTCGTTAAATTTCTCGACCCTAAACTTTCCATCTTCCACCATTGCTCCCACTCGAACCAAGAACCCTCTTTTCCTACAAGTTACCTTTCGCTCTGATACCAGTTGTTAAAAAAATAGGTCGCGGAGCAATAAAATAAAACAAATGCGGAAATAAAACACAGAAGATACACAATAAAATAGAGACACAGATATATGTGTTTCACCCAGTGTGGGCTACGTCCACTAAATAAATTGCCAAGTCCTTCCTTTATTATTGTCTAGCAAATGAAGGGATACAACCTAAAGCACACCCATTATAACTTCCTCTTCTTTATCTCACATTATCCTCACTCAGAATACAATATTCACAATAATACATAGCCGCAATACATTTCCCTCATAAAAGAGGGTTTCCTTCTAGGGAAAAAAACCCCAACATAACTTCTATCATCAGATCTGTGACCTTATAATGAATGGTCCATATTTACTATGAAATTAAAATATACATTTACAAGGAAATATTTCCTTTGGGGGCTTCACCCACAAACCCCCGTCGGGGGCCCGCTTTCCCCCGGACCCCGCAGAGGGGGTAACCCCCTTTTCACTCCCCCATGTGGAGGAGTGTACATTATTATGGAGCGTAAAGTCTTCATGGGGTATAAACATGGTTGAAAACAAAGACCTTTGAATCAGGAAGACAATCAGGCTCCACAACCAACAGGTTGGATGCGAAGGAGATCGAGTTTTTTGTATTTCATAATAAGAATCCACGGATCAACGTAGAGAAATGGCTACAAAGGTATTTGTTTACATATTTGCATGAAAGTTTCTTTGTCGATTTCCTGAATATTTTAGCAAAGTGGATCCAAATATTAGTTGAACAAAATGGAATATTTCACACTGTTGTTTCAAGAAATTGGACTCCTGAATTAATTCGACAAGTCAATACTATAAGCAATCGGGTATCACGCATAGCTGATTACTGGATGGATAAGGTGTTGGGAGGTTATGTTACTTAATTTGTGATAGATTGTACTCAGTCGTCTAGTGCTGCTGAAATTGAATTCTTTAAGGGACCACACAAAAGATATATGAAGTCACTATCTACTTGGATTAAGATGTTATCATGTGATAAGGGAGTTATGAAGATGGAATCTGATTTCCCTAGTAGTTAAGCATCTTCAAGCACATAGGGGGACTAGGGGTTGACCAAGGGATGGTCTGAGTGTAAAGGGGGATGAAGAGAAGGAATGAGGAATGGATGGGATGAGGATGACGAGAGAAGAAGAGTGTGTGACGAATGAAGAGATTGGAGTATTTCATAGTGGGAAGAGATTTAGACTGAACAAGAAGATGATTGTGGCTGAGAGACAGGGGCATCACAGTGAGATCAAGGAAAGATACATTGGTTTAATACTCCATATTAAAGGAATTATGTGCATGGAAGAAAATATCTTCCATCTCAGTCCAGTAGAAGAAGATCTCACTCAGATTAGACTTTGTGTCAAACCCATGACCCCATGTGTGTCACCAAGAACTGAGGTAAGATCAAAAGTGTTGTAAATTATAGTTAGTGAAGGAAGTACAGATAGTAGTCAAAGTAGTCAAAGTAGTGGAAGTAGCATGCCAAATTAGAATCAGTTAGTGTTATCATGAAAGAATATCGTGCAAAACATGATCGCAGGGGTAGATCCTACTTTAAGAATGCATGTCTTCCATGGAGTGGGGACAAAGGATCTAGAACAACATTTGTTCATTTTTTAGACAATATGGACAATGAAGAACATCCAATATGATGATGCAAAGATTGTGCAGTTGTCAATGAAATTCATAGATCATGCATTACTACGGTACCTGAAATATCAAACTACTACACCTACGGGACAGACTAGAACATTGACAGATGTGAGACAAGCTCTATTGAAAGAGTTTTATAAACCTAAGTCCGAGTCACAATACATTACAGATTTGAAGGAGATCAAGAAAATAGTGAATGAATCAGTGTGAGACTACGATAAAAGATTCAAGATACTAAAGGATCGGTTGACATTCCAAATTCCAGATGAACAACATAGGGAGTGGTTTATTGAAGGATTGTTGTTGCATATATGTTTCCCTTTGACGCAACAAAAAAATGTGTCGTAGATGGAAGCCATAGAAATTTCTATGAAATTAGAATCATCCACGGCATGAGAAAATGGTGTAGGGATGGCTCAAGTTCAGTCACAGTTAGCAGCGTTGACTATTCATTTGTAGGAACTTGTGAAAGGAAAAGAAAAATGCAAGCAAGTCTGGTGTGTCACATGTAGAATAGAAGTTCATCATAAGAATGAATTCCTAGATTTTCAATAGTATTTGAATACAGGAGCTTTGAATCCTTTAGGGGTGTGGTGTGAGATTTTCAAAATGATGGGTCACCACCTTAATGATTTCCCATTGATGCAGAAGTACCAAAGTACTCCAAGAAACATGTTTTGTAAATTTTGAAATTCTGTCGAACATGATGAAAAGGAGTGTCGCGCATTTGATTTGATGAGAAAAAACATTGCATATGTATACAGAGTCTTGGGAGAATAATATGAAGGAGGAGAAACATAGTATAATACTCCAAGAGGAGGAAGAGGAGGGTTCATAGGTTGTGGAAGAGGAGGATTCGATAGAGGAAGAGGACCAATTATATGTTATAACTATAATCATCCTGGACATTTAGCGTGAGACTGTCCAAATCCCTGCACAACATGTACATATTGTAGACAGCTAGACCATGCAACAGTGGAAAGAAAAGAGGAACCTAAATGTACATATGATAGCATCATAGGTGCGCGATGAACAACCCAAGATAGCGACAGTTACGTGTGTAGGAACAAGAACTGGAGCTAATGCCATGGATCAAGGAAATATGATCCACCACTGGGTCAAGAAAGCAGCAAAGCCTCAACCATTGTTTGACCTTAGAAAGAAGAAAGAGATGTATATGCAAGCAAGGAAGGAAATGATAGGAGCATAATGGATAGCATCAAATTCAACCGCGCCACCTTTGTATGAGAGGTTCCTGGTGTATGATATTCCACAAGTCTACGACCATTTAGAAAGGCAAGTTGATAAGGTAAGTACTTTGAATAGTTTTCTAAAAATGTTTTTAGAGATGATGAAAGATGAGTCTGCTTTCAGTATGCTACGTAGAATGATCGACCGTTTCACCCAAGAGAAAGAGATACATGTCGCACACCGAGCAATTAACCAGGTGCAATGCAAGAAGAGAACGAACAGGGAATTTCAACTGAATGCATAGATAGGAAACTATGACATGGACAATATTATATTGGATCTAGGCTTCGATGTGAATGTCATCCAGAAGCATCCCTAGGAAACGATGGGTAAGATGAATTTGATATAGTCTACCATTCAGTTGAGGTTAGAAAACCAGCATAATATTGTTCCAATTGGAAGGATAAGTGTTAATATTGATGGAGTGCGCAGGTTGGTCGATTTTGAAGTGATCGAGATAGTAGATGGTAGCACCCCTTACCCAGCATTACTTGGACTTGATTAGACCTTTGAAAACTAGACTATCATTGATATGAAGAAGAGACAGATGATATTTTAGGTAGAAGACTGGAAGGTTACCGCGTCATTGGATCCTGCTGAAGGAAGAAGATATGTAGAACCAGTAAAGGGAAAAGAGCTTGATAACTTGTATAACATGACCATGTAGATAGATGATTATGTGAATCCTACAACATATGGTGTACTTAGGATGAATGTATGTTGTGGATTCTGGTGATCTTTGAGTGTTGCAGCAGGGAAGAAAGGTCTGAATTATTGCAGGAAATTCATTGTTTGAGCCTTACACACAAACCAAGATGGTGTGGTAAAAGGCCATTTCTGACACTTCAATCGAAAGTAGTCATGCCTACAGTCAAAAGTCTCATAATTGCGAGACGAGTGTGATGAGAATGGAATTTTCCTTGTTTATTATGTTTCACATGTTTGTAATGGGGGGATTAAAAACCATAGAGTTTCCCACTAGTGCACATTTGTGGGTATTCGCCTTAATCTTAATGATGTAAAAGATTGTAATTAGCCACTCTTGAAAGTGATGATGAGAGTGAGAGGAATTTTGTTTTATGCCTAAAACCTTGTAATCCTTATTGACAACATTTTAATGGGTCTTATTACCACTGTTGAGTGAGAAGGCATTGTTTTTCCTATGTCTTTTTTGACAACATTGTAATGGGTCTTGTGGCCACCGTTGAGTGAGATGCATTGTTTTGCCTGGGCCTGTTTTGGAAATCATTGTAAAATTGTCCATGAGTTTTTATAAACTTCTGAAAAGTATGGTATTTCTTTGAAGTTGTGATCATGTATTGTCAACTTCCGATTTGCATTGATGCAAGTGTTGGAATCAACATCCTCATTCTGAAGTACAAAGGTGATGGAGAAAAAAGGTGCGGCCTTTCAGAGACATTTGTTATGCAGATCATGGAATCAACTGTAGAATTTTCATTGATGCAAGTGTTGGCATCAACATCCTCATTCTAAAGTACAAAGGTCAAGGAGAAAAAGGGTGTGGCATGTCAGAGACATTTTTTATGAAGATCGAGCAGTGGGGAAGTGCATCGTGGAGTGTAAGACTCTTCCTAGAAGTTGGTAGTGGACATTCAAGTTTTATCTCTATACGTTTGGAGGACCAAAATTGTTTTTTGTGGTGTTCCAGGAGGATCTCCACACAAAGAATTAACTTCATGGAGAAAATCATTAAACTTTGCACACCATGGAGAAAAAATCATTAAAATGTTAATTAATGATAAGTGGCAAAGAATAATTAATTAATCATGAATGATTTAATTGTAATAAATGATTAATACTTGAAGTGAGTTGGAAAATATCACGTATTATTCATTTATCTATAAAAACGAGAAATCAGTTGTGAGAATCCAACTCACAAATTAGTTTCCTAATTTTAAGGAGAAAAAAGGAATACTTGGAGTGAGTGGAAATCTCACGTATTGTTTGTAAAAATGGGAAATTAGTTTTATGTGAGAATCCAACTCACAAATTAGTTTCCTAATTTTAAGAGGAAATTAGTTTCTTAGTCTTAAGGAGGAAGTTAAGGGTCTCATGAGTTGGTTTGGACTCTTCCTCACTTTATTATAAGTGGTATCGTAGTCTGAAGGAGGAAGTTAAGGGTCTTTCTCATTTTTGTCCTTGTGTAGGTACTAGATCCTAAATTCATGGATCTTGTCTTTTTGGATTATGGAGCTAGGAAAAATTATTTAAACCCCTCTATTGGGAGAGATTGAGGAAAAAGTATTTTGGAGACCCTTTGAGACTCTTATGGAGAGCTCTTTGAGGAGAGAAACAAGCACACATGCTTGTGGTTTGTATGCAAGCCCATTAATTGGGAGAGTTGAGCCCCTTATTGGGAGAGTATGTCAGCCCCTACATGGGGAGAAGCAATGACAACCAATTTGTATTCCAAGCGGATCCAAATACGTAGTCAGAAGATTCTGGTGAACTCCTTTAACAACTCGGTGATCTCTTCATCTTATGTGATTGTCTTATGTTTTCTATGCATATCTTTATTTCCCCAATTATGATTATTAAATGCATATTGTAATAGATTATGAGACTAATATCTCATGCACCAAGTTTATATTAAATTTGGATACAAGTCTTTCATAAGCACATATGTTCACCTTTAATGCAATAAAGTTCAATTAATATGATCTTATAATTGATCCTTTCATTAAGTGAACCTAGAACCAAATCAAACTTGGTATCAAGGTCACCCCTGATACAAATCAAGTGGTATCAGAGCAGGATTGACAGGAATTGCAGGTGTGAAGACAATATTGGAAAAACATTGAAGAATGCATAGCATTGTGAGCTTGAAGAAATCAACCAAACCATCCAAGAAGAGAATGTTGAATTGAGGAGGTTACTTCAAGAGTCTGAAGAAGAAAAGAACAAACTACAACTGCATCTATAAGCTATGGAGGATCAAGTTGGAGAATGCTCCATGACAAAGGCAGCAAAGATTACATCATGTGTCCATGGAAGGTATACTAGTTATGGTTCTTTTCATGATGATGTTGATAGCTTCACATATTTTTAGATGATGGAGGATGCTCTCCAAACACTAGGGAACTGAGGTGGTTTCCTAGAAGCCTCATCTACAACTTCATACAAATAGGAAGATGACCAAGTGTCACAGACAGTGTTATCACTACAAGTCACCTCTAGATTGCAGCAGAGGTAAGCCCAATACCCATCAGTTTGTATGTTACAATGAATAAATTAAAGGAGGTCAAATGGGTGCAGACTCAAGAAAATATCGCTTTAACCCATAAATCTGAACCAGGCAATGCATGAGCAAGTGAGGTCTTGCTTTAACTTCAGTCAATAAGTTGTAGTAAAGGGTGATTAGGGGGAAGAACTGGTGAAGAACTGTAGAGGTCTTCTATGGACACCGGGTCTTCTAGTAGCCTAAGGAGGAAAATCTTTGAATACAAGATCTTCTTGAAACCAAAACTTCAAGAAACTGAAAACATCATAACAATATTGCAATCAAACATACATTACAATACAATCACAACAAATCGACTGGATCACCCATGCTCGAGTCTTCAATATGAGAAGAAAAAGAGATGATAATAAAGCTTACTATCATTAAATAATAAGTCTCAAATGGAAACACATGGTCAGAGAACCAGAGGCTTCATTAAAACTTTACAATACGAGAGCTTAGCTCAACCATCGACCATTACAAAATATCAAAATGACTCCATGCTAAAACCTCTAATTTGTGAAACCGTGAATCCTTGGATCTGGTGCCATGCATCCCTTTGAATCGGACGGCTCCTGATGATTTTCGGGTTTCGAGAGGGACCTGCAGATGAGTCGACTTGCTGACAGTCCTTTTGATATTTCCATTTATGGGGGAAATGATGTTCAACCATTGCTCCCTAACTTCATTAACTGTCTTTCTCAGGGTCCGGATAGGCCTGAGTCAACTTGGCACTTGGAAATGTGACTGCCTTTCCCTTCTCTTGTCCATCTAGATCTGCGTTGGATGCTGACGAGGATCTGGCGCAAACGGCATGAAAGTTGACTAGACAGGGACCAAGCGGGAGGATATGGTGACAAAACTACGACTGAGAATACGCGGGCGTCAACATGCAGGAGTTGAGGCGGAAGAACAAGGATATGTGTTAATAGACAGGAATGGAGGTAAAGGATTCTCCATGTTCAGTTATTTCCCTCATTAATGTTGATGCTTATTTTGGAGTCTTTAAACAACACACCAAGGGAATTAGCTTGAAGTTGTTGAGGAAGATGGGGTACAAAGGAGGCGGTCTTGGTATAAATGGACATGGTATCATTCAACCACTGGAGATCAAAAGAAGGCCCTGATTTGTAGGATTGAGGTATGGTGAAGGTGAGATAGACAGTAAGTCACACAACTATTGCACCCACTATTGTATACGAGAACATTAGATCGAGAAATGTTGGAGGCTCCATCCTGAACTTGGTCCAAAGAAGGACAAACAAGCTATGTAGGAAGGCAGAGAGAAAGAAGAGCATGTTGGTAGATCCCCAAAGCAGAAGGACAGCAAAGAAGGCCCATTAATACGGAAAAATAGGAAATGGGTAGCCTAGATGAGCCATGGGGCTTCAAAATACCTCAAAAATAAAAGTTCCCATAATTTGAGAAAACCATGACCATGTCGAATCTCTCGTTGATACCTTTCCAACGGCGTAAACGGATCATCAAACAGAGTTACCGTGACAAAGTTATGGACATTTGAAGTTTTCAGCAAATAGGGGACACTGATGAAATTCATACAGTGTTGACATCAACATGTTGACCGTACAACTGACGTGGTAGTTTTTGGGAAGATGAAGTGGCATACGTAAACTTTGATGTGGCACTGAACATACAATGATGTGGCTTGTTGACTAGGCCAATGACATGGCATCCGTACGATGACATGGCAGTCGATTGGATCAATGACATGGAAATCGTACAGTTAACGTGGCACCTGAATGGGAAATGACGTGGCATCCATACAGGATAACATGGCGTTGATCATATGATGATGTGGAAGCTAACTAGGCTGATGATGTGGCCTCCATACAAGTTGATGTGGCATTGATCGTACGATGATGTGGCCTCTTGATTAGGGCGATGACCGTAAAACGAACATGGAAGCTCATTGGGATGATGACATGGAATCTGTACAGGCTGATGTGGCATTGACTGTATGATGACATGGCATGCTGACTGGGTCAATGATGTGGCATCTCTACGATGACATGGAAGCTTGGTTTGATGATTTGGCAGTCGTACAACTGATGTAGCAGCATGACGTCAGCAGGGTGATGTTGAAACACCATAGGCCACCACGTGCCACCTACAAATGGCCTTTTAGACTACCACTTGGGCCAATAAAAGGTGCCACGTGGCACCCCAAGAGGGACCATGTGGCACCACCTAGAGGTCACCACATGGCCCACTTATAGCACGAAACATGGCACCATTAAGAGGTAGACATGTGATAGTGATATCAGTGGTTGGGCAGGCATTTCAAGGTCTGTATGGATGCATTTATTGCAGGCTCTGTACATTACGTTGGCATGCAAATTGAGGCAGAGGGTCAAAGGGGTCCAAAAATCACAATGACGGAATTAAATGAAAGTATAGTCATTTTTACACGATTTTTTGCCACAATTCCGTTGTTGCAGTCAGAATTGGTATTCGAGCTCATACCAGAATCCCACTTTTATCATTAATGCTTTGGCACACATTTCGAGGCAGGGGGTCCATAAGTGACAGTGACATAATTGTATGAAAGTATAGACATTTTTGCACGATTTTTTGCCACGAATCCATTGGTGTAGTTAGAATTTGGATCTAAGCAACGGATTGTTGGGATCATGGTAGAATCTCACATTTGTCATTAATGCATGACACGTTTTTCGACGCAGAGCTGCACTTTTCAAAACAAGTCAAGTTTACAGTCAAAAGTTGCAGAATGACGAAACAAACTTGTTGGTATTGTGTATGGCAATATTTGAGCAGCACTTTGAGCGCCTTAGCATGAAAATCAATGTAAGTTTTATGCATTTATGGTTTTTCCCTCTTTTTGAACATTTCAAGAGGACGAATGTATGTTGCAGATTCTGGTGATATTTGAGTGTTGCAGCAGGGCAGCAAGATATGAATTATTGCAAGAATTCATTGTTTGATCCTTATAGGCAAACTGAGATGGTGCGGTAAAAGACCATTTTTGACACTTCGACCGAAAGTAGTCATGCTTATAGTCAAAAGTATCATAATTGCAAGACGAGTGTGATGATGATGAAATTTTCCTTGTTTATTATGTTGAACATGTTTGTAATGGTGGGAATAAAAACCATAGAGTTTCCCACTAGTGCACATTTGGGGGTATTCGCCTTAATGTTAATGATGTAAAAGATTGTAATTAACCACTCTTGAAAGTGATGATGAGAGTGTGAGGAATTTTTTTTATGCCTAAAACCTTGTAAGCATTATTGGCAACATTGTAATGGGTCTTATAGCCATTGTTGAGTGAGAAGACATTGTTTTTCCTAGGCCTGTTTGGACAACATTGTAATGGGTCTTGTATCCATTGTTGAGTGAGAGGCATTGTTTTCCTAGGCCTATTTTGGCAATCATTGTAAATTTGTCCATGAGTGTTTATAAAATCCTGGCAAGTATGGTATTGCTTAGAAATTGTGATCATGTATTCTTAGCTATCGATTTGCATTGATGCAAGTGTTAGCATCAACATCCTCATTCTGAAGTACAAAGGTGAAAGAGAAGAAGGGTGCATCCTTTCAGAGACATTTGTTATGCATACCAGGGAATCAGTTGTAGAATTTGCATTGATGCAAGTGTTGGCATCGACATCCTCACTCTGAAGTACAAAGGTGAAGGAGAAAAAGGGTGTGGCATGTTAGAGACATTTTTATGCAGATCAAGCAGTGGGGAAGTGCATTGTGGAGTGTAAGACTCTTCCTATAAGTTTTCTCTCTAATGTTTGGAGGACCAAAAGTGTTTTTTGTGGGGAGGTGTGATCTAGGAGGATTTCCACACAAAGAATTAACTTCATGGAGAAAACCATTAAACTTTGCACACCATGGAGAAAAATTTATTAAAATTTTAATTAATGATCAGTGGAAAATAATAATTAATTAATCACAAAAGATTTAATTGTAATAAATTATTAATACTTGAAGTGAGTTGGAAAATATCACGTATTATTCATTTAATTGTGAATCCAACTCACAAATTAGTTTCCTAATTTTTGTAGATGATTACAGTTGCGTGAGACATCCTCTAGGACATAGACTGAGTGAGTCGACCTGAGAGAGATCCTGTGAGTTGGGTGTGCCCATGAGATGGGTGTGTCGTTCCTATCAGAGACAGAACTAGAACGTTGTGCCCCTATGTGGGGTGGTGAAGCCCATGAGTTGGGTGTGTGGTTCTTCTCTAAGACAGAGATGAAATGATGTATTGGCCTCCTCTCTGCAGAGAGTTGAGATGATACTCCAGATGATTCTCTTATGTAACACAATGAGAAAGAAGATATGTTGAGTTGGACATGCATGTGGTTGAGCACATGTGAATGTGTGGGAAATCCCATGAGTTGAGTGTATCGTTCTGAGATAGAGATGAAACAATGTATTAGACTCCTATGTTCAGAGAAGTGAGATGATGTGATACTCCAGATGATTCTCCTGTGTAACGCAATGAGAAAGAAGATCTGATGAGTTGGGCGTGCCTATGGCTAAGCACAGGTGAATGTGATCCTATTGGTTGAGCACTAGTGAGTTTGGTTCTCATGTGAGACGCAGTGAGATAGAGATGTGGACATCCATGTAGCTGAGCACAGATGGATGTTCCCCTAGTGGTTGAGCACTAGTGGGTGTATGAGATCCCTTGATATATTTTCCAAGAGTCAGACTTACCTGTAACCCTATTTGTGATGTAAATGATACAGGTCAGCCCCACCATAAAGTAAAGATAATTTATATGGAAATTATTAATTATGTTTTGAGTTATTAAGGTCGGACCTATTGTGCCAATAGACACATCAATTGATGTGATAAGTCTTATATAAATAAAGGTGAGTCCCCATTGAGGAAACACACAAAACATTGTGTCATCTCATGATTTCAGAAGTTGTGGTCTGAAATTATGAGAATTACAACACCCTCTTGTGTGTTAGGTTTGGTGATGGTGTGGGAAGTATTTCTCTTGAAAATATAGCAAAGGATTGGCTGGGTTTTCTTCCATTGTTGAGAAGTTTTTCCCAGGATACTTCTTGTGTTCTTGTGCATGGTTATTCTTCTTGTGATCTTGGTTTGTTGCAACAGTTATGGTTCAGTTTATGCTACATAATAATAAAATTAAAATGCATCAGCTTACCATAAAATAAACATGGTATCAGAGCAGACTTGAAGAATATCATTGCACGACAAATAAATGCAGATCGTGAACATCTAAAGGCAGCTAGACCCCACCGTTGGTATAAAGAAAGAGGTTTGTACCTCTCCTTAAAATTTATGTGGTAAAATTTGAATTCAGCCCTTCTCCTAAAAACGGCAGACCAAAAACAAAATACAGATCAGTTTTAAAGCAGGTCCGAGGAAATCTTGTTGAGGTCATGGTGCCATTTATTGGTGAATTGATCTCTGAGGGGACTCTCACTGGAACACGTTATTGCAAGGCTAACCCACCATCTCCACCAACTTCGATCTCATTTGGACAAAATAACCCGGCGTTCAAAAACTGAAGTAGGAGGATGGGAGAAGGAACCCTTGGCCGAAATTGACTAGAATCTCGACGTGAACTGTAACGAGAGATCGAGGGACGAGTTGCTCGACCGCAGGGAGAAGTGGTCATCCTCAAAGGGCTCGTAACCTCGACTCGCGACCACACAGCTGACGCCTACTAAGGAGCCCGAGGAATCTCCCCGCCTTAAGCGGAAGTCCCATTTGTCTTCAAATAGGCCAGGCATGGATCAACTGCAAGATATCCCAGCTATATGGCACACTGCAGGAGGGATGGGTGAATGAAAACGACCCAAAATATTTGAAGATATTATATTTACGAAGTAGAACTCCAAACACGGCGGAAGCTCCACGCGCATCGTTCGCTTTCATTCTGTATATTTCTATTGAGAAAAGAGATTGCCATTTTCTAATAATAAATTGCGGAGGGTTTAGTTGGTTCCCATAAACCCCAAGGTTGTGAAGGCAGGGTTTTAGTTCTATTACGAAGGACTTGGTTGTAGAAGCTTCTTCTGCCCTTTATTTCTCTTTTCTATCAACAAGCACCAAGATTTCTAGCAATCCAAATTGCAAAGAATTGTGGTCTTGTAATGCGTTCGAAGCCGAGAGGTGAAAAGAAAACACCCACTAATCTAGAGAATGTGGTTCAGTTGATAGTCAGATGCTCGGAGGAGGGAGAGGAAATTTTAGCTAAAATATTGTAGAGGCACTCCAGAGTGGTGCGCCTTGAAGAATGTTTTCTTCTCTTTGATGCACTTGACAAAATAGATAAGTGGCTTCAGGCCTTGGAATTTGCCAATGGGTGTGCTCCAAAGTGAGATGTGAAGATACGAGGCCAGGTGATAATTTTGGGTGAGCTATGAAGACGATGTGATAGATGACACATTTTCAAAATTATCAAACATAAATTGTTGCCCAAATAATGAAAGCTTGAAGACAATTGATGTGAGAGGTACATTGTAGATTTCAAGAATGATCCTTGATGTGACTTTTGAAGTGTGTGCTATAAGTGCACATTATTCAAGGAGACTAGACTTGCATCTAGTAATGTGCAAAGAAAACAACATTATCCACCTCAAGAGAAGTCAATAAATTCAAGCAAGAAGGACGAGGAGTTATTCTCTATATCATCTTTCTCACGAGGATTGAAAGCAAGATTGAGCATGATTGCAGACTAAGGAAAATGAATATATCTATGCTTCAGACTTCAAAGAGAGTCACTTCACTCAGAGGGAGTCAAAATATTTAAAAGGAAGGTAGAGACAGTACCTTCTCTCCCTTCAGTAGTTCATAGGGAGACAACCATTGATCTAGTCGATCCAGTTAATCAGCTGCTCCAGTTGATATTCCCATAGACATTGTAGTAGGCCATGAAGAGCTTGTCTAAGCTCAACAAACTCTGCAAGGGGAAGAGGGACATGCAGTTGATGGAAGTGTCAAGAAATATAAACTGATATTTGTAGCCAGAAGATTCCACAAACAGAGGGAGTTGTCTATGATGAGACATTTGGTCCAGTAGCCTGATACACTTCCATCTGTATTATCATCCATGAGTTGGAAACTACATCAGATGGATGTAAATACAACCTTTTCTCAATGGTGAGATTGAGGAACAGGTTTACATCAAGAAGCCAGAAGGATTCGTGATATACAAACAAGAAATCTCATGTGTATAGGTTGAAGAAAGCGCTATATGGACTAAAGAAGACACCTCGTGCTTAGTACGAGAAGATGGATGGATTCTTGATGAGTTTGGGTTTTAGAAAGAGTGTTCTTAATCCAAACCTATATTATTACATTGTTGGTGATGAGAGTTTGATCTTGGTGACTTATTCAAAAATCCTTATTGTTGGATGCAAGTAAGCTTTAACTTATGATTTTGAGATGTGTTCATTTTTCAATAATCTAGGCTTAAGCATGAAGTTCATTCCATTTTTAGAATTTTACTTAAACCATAAACAATTTTTTGCAACAACCAAGATCACAAGAAGAAACACCATGCACAAGTACACAAGAAGTATCCTAGGAAACCCTTATCAACAAGCAAAGAAAACCCAGCCAATCCTTTGTTATATTCTTCAAGAGAAAGACCTTTGCCACCATAAAAGACTAGCACACAAAAATGTGCTCACAAACTCTAGAACACTAGCGCCTAAGAGAGGTGTGCACTTTTCCCAAGAAGTAAGCACTTACTGAAATTTCCAAACTCACACTTGTGATATGATCCCTCAATGAGGAATTTACCTTTACTTATATTAGACTGAACCTATCAATAGTGGTGTATATTGGCACAACAGGGCCTACCTCAATAACTCACAATATAATTAATAATTACCATATTAATTATCTTTTAAATTAATTATATTTTTCATTATGGTGGGGTCGACTTGTATCCGCTACATCACAAATAGGGTTATAGGTAAGTCTGACTCTTGAACAATATAGCAAGGGATCCCATACACCCATTAGTGCTCAGCCACTAGGGGCACATCCGTTTTTCTCAGCCACAGGGGTGTCCACATCTCTATCTCACTACGTCTCGCAGGAGAACCGCACTCACTAGTGCTCAGCCACTAGGATCACGTTCACCTGTTCTCAACCACAGGAATGTCCAACTCAACAGATCTTCTTTCTCACTGCGTTACACAGGAGAATCATCTGGAGAATCACATCATCTCAACTCTCTTCTCAAAAGGAGGCTAATACATCATTTCACCTTTGTCTCAAAATGATGCACCCAACTCATGGGATTTTCCACATGTTCACATGTTCTCAGCCACAGGAACGTTCAACTCAGTAGATCTTATTTCTCACTGCATTACACAGGAGAATCATCTGGAGTATCATCTCAACTCTCTGGATAGAGGAGGCCAACACAAGGTTCCAGTTCGTTTTCAGATAGGAACCACACACCCATCTCATGGACACACTCAACTCATGGGCTCTTTCTCAAGTCTATGTCATGAAGGATGTCTCACGTAAATGTAATCATCAACACTCCCTCTCAACTAGGGAGGCATTCTCCACCAGGCCAAGTCTCTCACGGAAGTATTTGAACTTCATTTTGGCAAGCGGTTTGGTGAAGATATCTGTGATCTTCTCATCGGTAGGAAGGTATTGCACGTGTACTTTCTTCCTCTACACCATGTCTATGATATAGTGATATTTTATCTCGATGTGTTTCGATCTATCATGAAACACAGGGTTCTCAGAGAGCTTCACAAAGGTCTGGTTATCACAATGAATAGTAGTAGGATCCATCTCATGATCGAATAAATTAGTAAGAATTTTGTGAAGCCACACTGCTTCGTGGTCTACCACACTCAATGCAATGTATTATGCCTCTGCGGTACTCAATGCCACAAAGCTTTGCTTCCTTCTACACCAAGAAACCATGGCAGACCCTAAAGTAAAGCAACAGTCAGAGGTGCTCTTCCTGTCCACTACGCTCCCTGCCCAATCTGCATCGACATATCTCAGCAGGCTCAAGTCTACACTGGAGGCATATAGGCCATAACCAATTGTGCCTCGTAGGTATCTCAATACATCTTTTTCTACTATTCAGTGAGTCTGTCTCAATTGGCTCATGAATTGGCTAAGCACATTCACTGCATAGCATATATTCGGTCTAGTGTTAACTAGATACATTAGTGACCCAATCAATTGTCTGTACAAGTGTGTATCAATCTCTCTTGAATCAGCATCACTCATCTTCTTCAAATCCATCACCATTGGTGTAGGCATGGATTTGCATAATGTCATACCAAACTTTGTCAATATCTCCACAGTATATTTTCCTTGACTTAGGAAAATTGTGTCTGTCCTCTGCCATACTTCTAGTCCCAAGAAGTAATACATCAATCCTAAATCCTTCATCTCAAATTTAGCTATCAAGGCTTGTTTTCATTCAGCAATGAGTCTCTCTGAACCGGTGAGGAAAAGGTCATCTACATATAGGACTAAGATTAATCACTCATTGTCATCAATGTGATAATAAAGGTTTGGATCAGCGGTAATTTTGTTGAAGCCCAAACTCATCAGGAATCCATCCATTTTCTCGTACCAAGAATGTGGTGCTTGTTTTAGTCTATACATGGATTTCTTCAACCTGCACACATGATATCTTTCGTTGTGTATAACGAATCCTTCTGGCTGCTCGATATAAACATCTTCCTCAATTTCACCATTGAGAAAGGTTATCTTTACATCCATCTGATGTAGCTTCCAACCCATGGAAGAAGCTAGTGCAATGATAGAATAGATGGAAGTGTATCGGGCTACTGGAGAAAATGTCTCATCATAGTCAACTCCCTCTACTTATGAGAACCCTCTGGCTACAAATATCTCTTTGTATTTCTCGATGCTACCATTAGCTTCATGTTTGATTTTATAAATCCATTTGGAAGTCACTACAGACTTTCCCTCTGGTCTCGGAACAATATCCCATTCATCATTTTTCAATATAGACTGGTATTCTTCTGTCATGGAATCTTTCCATACGTGTTCACCTGAAGCTTATCCATGACAAGACGGCTCGAAGTCAATGATATGAATCATCACTGAAAGGTAGCTTGAGAATCTCTTTGGTCTCTTTCTCTCTCTAGTTGTCCCTTGATGGGATGCATGTCCCTCTGCTTCCTGTAGAGTTTGTCGGACCCAAGCCGACCTTTCATGTCCTACTGTAATATCTCTGGGCATGTTGATTGGAGCAACTGGATCAGCTCGTACAACTGGAGCAACTAGAATAATGCGTGTCTCCCTCTAAATTTTTGAAGGAGGAGAAGGCATTGTCTCAGTATCAATTTCCATCTAAGATTCTCTAGATCTCTGGAAAGATATCTCTTCTTCAAAAGTAACATCTCTACTTATTTCAATTTGTCTTTGACCAGGAATGTAGATCTGATACGCTTTTGAGGATTCACTGTATCCTACAAATGTGTCCTTTCTTCCTGAAGGGTCTAGCTTGGATCTCTTCTCTTTGGGTACATGAAAATATACTAGGCACCCAAATATCATGAAGTGTCCAATATCAGGATTCACTTCGGTGAAGGATTCTTCTGGAGTAATGTTCTTCAATATATGATGAGGACTCTTGTTATGAACATACAATGTTGTCATGCATTCGTGTGCCCATAGAGTCATAGGTAGACTTTGATCATGAATCATATCTTTGGTTTCCTTGATGATAGTTATGTTTTTCCTCGCTGCAACCCCATTTTGTTGAGGGTTGTAAGGAACTATGAACTCCCTCTTGATCCCTGCTTCAATTCAGAAATTGTTTAAATCTTTGGAGGTGTATTATCCTCCATTATCTGATAGTAGTACCTTGATCTTTCTTCCGGTCGGATTTTCAACATGAGCTTTGAATTCTTGAAATTTTTCTAGGACTCCATCCTTTTTCTTTAGGAAGTAAATCTAAGTCTTTCGAGAGTGATCATATATGAAGATTACATAGTACAAGTACCCATTCATATATGCAACAGCCATTGGTCCACACACATCTGAATGAATCGAGTCCAATATTTCCTTGGATCTATTGTCACTGCTCAAGAAGGATCCTTTGAAATTATTTCCAAGAGCACAACCTTTGCAAACACCTTTATGTTGAATCTATATTTCTGGAAGACCTGTTACCATATTCCCTAGAGATAGGAGATCTCTATAATGAATGTGAGCAAATATTCTATGCCATAGCTCACTCAAGCTGATAGTGTCATGTAGAAGGGCTTGGACTGGTTTGATGGTTAATCTGTACAAGTTGTTTTCTCGAACACCAATTACTTTGGTAGATATTATATGAGAGTCTTTGTGCCATGCAAGAATGCTTCCTTATGAAAAGGTAACCGTGTAGCCTTTGTCTTCCAAGGAAGAAATGGAAACGAGGTTCCTCTTCATTCCAGGAACATATAGTACTTCTCTTAATTGAAGCTGCATATTTGAGTCTAGCTGGAAGGTAGAATTTCCAACCCCTTTCACATTATATCTGGCATCATCTCCAAGGACAACATGTAGATGTGTCTCTTTCTCAACAAAATTTGTTAGGTGATCGCTAAAACCGGTCATGTGCCTGGAGGCACAATTTTCAATTAACTGGGTATTATCATTGGTAGGGACCATACCTGAGAGTGTTGAGATGTTGATGTATTCATCTCCTTGAATTCTTGGCTTCCAGGAACTGAGTTTGCTTGATCTATCAAGCTTGTCTTCTATCATGATTCTATTCGTCATAATCTTAGATTCTTCACAAACCCTTGTCAACTGGGCTAGAAATCCTAACGGCTAGGCTAAGCTAGCACTTTTAGGTTTTGTTGGAATTATGACTACCAGCAATAATCCTTTGAAATATAGAAGAGAACTGGTGAGTTGAAGAGCTCCTTCAATGATTTGCAAAAACCCTAATTCTGAAATTCTGTAGAAATTAACGAAACCCTAGAAACCCTAGATGCAATCCGAAGCTTGTTGGAGGTGTTTTGGAGGAGGCCGTACACTCCTATACTCTTTTTCTCCCCAACATCCAAGTGGCAAGTGTTGAAACTCCTCAGAAAGGTAGGTCGTACAAATTTTCTACAAACCCTAGGAGGGTCGTACGGTTTTGCAGAAGAGAGAGGATGATTGAAATTTACTTGTGAAATGGGTTCTTCAAGACCTATGCTCTAAAACCATGTTGATTTTTCAATAATATAGTCTTAAGCATGAATTTCATTCCATTTTTAGCATTTTACTTAAATCATAAACAATTTGTTGCAATAACCAAGATCACAAGAAGAAACACCATGCACAAGTACATAAGAAGTATCATGGGAAACCCTTCTCAACAAGGAAAGAAAACCCAGCCAATCCTTTACTATATTATTCAAGAGAAATACCTCCGCCACCATAAAATACTAGCACACAAAAGGGTGCTCACAAACCCTAGAAGACTAGCGCCCAAGAGAGTTGTGCACTTTTCCCAAGAAGTAAGAACTTGCTGAAATTTCCAAACTCACACTTGTGATATGATTCCTCAATGAGGAATTTACCTTTACTTGTATTAGACTGAACCTATTAATAGTGGTGTCTATTGGAAAAATAGGACCGACCTCAATAACTCACAATCTAATTATTAATTATCTTTTACATTGTGGTGGAGCCGACCTGTACCCTTTACATCACAAATAGGGTTATAGGTAAGTCTGACTCTTGAAAAATATATCAAGGGATCTCACACACCCGTTAGTGATCATCCATTAGGGACACATCCATCTGTGCTCATCCACAGGGATGTCCACATCTCTATATCATTGTGTCTCACAGGAGGACCACACTCACTAGTGCTCAGCCACTAGTATCACGTTCACCTATGCTCAACCACATGCACGTCCAACTCAACAGATCTTATTTCTCACTATGTTACACAGGAGAATCATCTGGAGCATCACATCATCTCAACTCTTTTCTTAGAGGATGATAATACATCGTTTCATCTCTGTCTCAAAATGATGCACCAAACTCATGGGATTTTCCACACGTTCACCTACGCTCAACCATAGGCACGTCCAACTCAGCAGATCTTCTTTCTCATTGTGTTACAGAAGAGAATCATATAGATTATCATCTCAACTCTCTGAACAAAAGAGGCCAGAACAACGTTCTAGTTCTATCTCAAATAGATACGACACACCCATCTCATGGGCACACCCAACTCATGGGTTCTCTCTCAAGTTTGTGTCTTGGAGGATGTCTCACATAGTTGTAATCATCAACAAGATGAAGGATCTGGAAATGATGCACTACTTCTTAGGACAAGAAGTATGACATAGGACCAATGAGATTTTCCTGAGTTAAGGAAAATATATAGTGGGGATATTAACAGAGTTCAGTATGAAAAAATGCAAATCCATGCCTACACCAATGGTGATGGATTTGAAGAAAAAGAATGATGAATATTCAAATGATATTGATCCATAACTGATTGGATCACTAATGTATCTGGTTAACACCAGACCCGATATATGTTATGCAGTGAATGTACTTAATCAATTCATGAGTCACTCGAGACAGATTCACTGGATAGAAGAGAAACATGTATTGAGATATCTACGAGGCATAGTTGGATATGGCCTGAGATATTCCTCCAGTATACACTTGAGCTTGCAAGGATATGTCAATTGGGCAGGGAGTGCATTGGATCGGAAGATCATGTTCGGTTGTTTTTTTACCTTGGGTTCTTCCATGGTCCTGGTGCAATAGGAAACAAAGCTTTCTGGGCTTGAGTACCACAGAAGCAAAGTATATAGCATTGAGTGTGGCAGTCCGCGAAGCAGTGTGGCTTCACAAAATTCAGACATACTTATTTGATCATGAGATAGTTCCTATTATTCATTGAGATAACCAGAGTTGTGTGAAGCTCTCTGAGAACCCTATGTTTCATAATAGATTGAAACACGTTGAGATAAAATATCATTATATCAGAAACATGTTGCAGAGGAAATTCGTACATGTGCAGTACCTTCCTACACATGAGAAGATTGCAGATATCTTCACCAAACCACTTGCTAATATGAGAAACTGGCTTGGTGGAGAATACCTCCCTAGCTGAGAGGGAGTGTTGATGACTACAGCCAAGATGAAGTTCGATTACTTCCATGCGATACTTGGCCTGATGGAGAATGCCTCCCTAGCTAAGAGGGAGTGTTGATGATTACAGTTGTGTGAGACATCCTCCAAGACACAGACTGAGTGAGTCAACCTGAGAGAGAGCCCATGAGTTGGGTGTTCCCATGAGATGGGTGCGTGGTTCCTATCTGAGACAGAATTGGAACATTGTGCCCCTATGTGAGGTGATGAAGCCCATGAGCTGGGTGTGTATTTCCTCTCTGAGACAGAAATGAAACGATATATTGGCCTCCTCTATGTAGAGATTTGAGATGATACTCCATATGATTCTCTTGTGTAACGTAGTGAGAAATAAGATCTACTGAGTTGGACGTGTCTGTGTCTAAGAACAGGTGAACGTGTGGGAAATCCCATGAGTTGGGTGTATCGTTCTAAGATAGAGATGAAATGATGTATTAGCCTCCTTTGTGCAGAGTGTTGAGATGATGTGATACTCCAGATTATTCTCCTGTGTAACGCAGTGAGAAATAAGATCTACTGAGTTGGGCATGCCTGTGGCTAAGCACTAGTCAGTGTGGTTCTCATGTGAGATGCAGTGAGATAGAGATGTGGAAATCCCTGTGGTTGAGCATAGATGGATGTGCCCCTAGTGGTTGAGCACTAGTGGGTGTATGATATCCCTTGCTATATTTTCCAAGAGTCGGACTTACATGTAACCTTATTTGTGATGTAAAAGGTATAGGTCGGCCCCACCATAAAGTAAAATATAATTAATGTAAAAGATAATTAATATGGAAATTATTAATTATATTTTTAGTTATTAAGGTCAGCCCTATTGTGCCAATAGACACATCAATTGATGTGATAAGTCTTATATAAATAAAGGTGAATGCCCATTGAGGAAACACACAAAACATTGTGTCATCTCATGATTTCATAAGTTGTGGTATGAAATTATGATAATTATAACACCCTCTTGTGTGATAGGTTTGGTGATGGTGTGGGAGGTCTTTCTCTTGAGAATATATCAAAGGATTGGTTGGTTTTTCTTCCCTTGTTGAGAAGGGTTTCCCAGGATACTTCTTTTGTTCTTGTGCATGGTTATTCTTCTTGTGATCTTGGTTTGTTGCAGCAGTTATGGTTCAGTTTATGCTACATAGTAAGAAAATTAAAATGCATCAACTTACCATAAAATCAACAATTTCAAGGGGAAAAAAAAGGAACGCTTGGAGTGAGTGGAAATATCACGTATTATTTGTAAAAATGGGAAATTAGTTTTTGTGAGAATCCAACAAACAAATTAGTTTCATAATTTTAAGATGAAATTAGTTTCCTAGTATTAAGGAGGAAGTTAAGGGTCTCATGAGTTGGTTTGAACTCTTACTCACTTTATTACAAGTGGATTCCTAGTCTCAAGGAGGAAGTTAAGGGTTTTTCTCATTTTTGTCCTTGGGTAGGTACTAGATCCTAAATTCATGGATATTGTCCTTTTTTATTATGGAGCTAGGAAAAATGATTTAAACCCTTTTATTAGGTGAGATTGAGTAAAAGTCTTTTGGAAACCCTTTGCGACTCTTTTGGAGAGATCTTTGAGGAGAGAAACAAGCACTCATGCTTGTGGTTTGTATGTAATCCCTTTAATTGGGAGAGTTGAGCCCCTTATTGGGAGAGTATGTGAACCCCTACATTGGGAGAATTATGCTCCACATTGGGATAGCCTTGTTGCCCCTTCATTTGGGAGAATATGTAGCCCTTTTTCTGTAGAGGAGAACAAACCCCGCATTGGGAGAAGCAGTGACAAGAGAATTGTATTCCAAACGGATTTAGAGACATGGCTAGAAGGTTCTGGTGAACTCCGTTAACAACTCAATGATCTCTTCCTCTTATGTGATTGTCTCATGTTTCTTATGCATATCTTTATTTCAGCAATTATGATTATTAAATGCATATTGTAGTGGATTATGATGTTGATTTTTCAATAGTAAAGGTTTAAGCATGAAGTTCATTCCATTTTAGCATTTTACTTAAACCATAAACAATTTTGTTGCAGCAACCAAGATCACAAGAAGAAACACCATGCACAAGTACACAAGAAGTATCCTGGGAAACCCTTCTCAACAAGGGAAGAAAACCCAGCCAATCCTTTGCTATATTCTTCAAGAGAAATAGTTCCACCACCAAGAAAAACTAGCACACAAGAGGATGCTCAAAAACCCTATAATACTAGCGCCTAAGAGAGGTGGGCACTTTTCCCAAGAAGATGTACTTGCTGAAATTTCCAAACTATCACTTGAGATATGATTCCTCAATGGGGAATTTACCTTTACTTATATTAGACTGAACCTGTCAATAGAAGTGTATATTGGCACAACAGGGACGACCTCACTAACTCACAATATAATTAATAATTACCAAATTAATTATATTTTACATTAATTATCTATTACATTAAGGTGGGGCCGACCTATACCCTTTACATTACAATTAGGGTTACAGATAAGTTTGACTCTTGAACAATATATAAAGGGATCTCATACACCCACTAGTGCTCAGCCACTAGGGGAACATCCATAGAGATTTCCATATCTCTATCTCATTGTGTCTCACAGGAGAACCACACTCACTAGTGCTCAGCCACTAGGATCACGTTCACCTGTGCTCATCCACAGGCACGTCCAACTCCGTAGATATTCTTTCCTACTGAATTACAAAGGAGTTTCATATGGAGTTCATCATCTCAACTCTCTGCTCAGATGAGGTTGATACATCGTTTTCATCTCTGTCTCATAACCATGCACCCAGCTCATGGGAATTCACACGTTCACCTTGTGCTCAGCCACAGGTATGTCTAACTCAACAAGTATTCTTTCTCACTTCGTTACACAGGAGAATCATATGGAGTTCTTCTCAAATCTTTGTAAGGAGGATGCCAATTCTACATTCCAGTTCTATCTTAGATAGGAACTACACACCCCTCTCAGGGGCTCTCTCTTAGGTCTGTGTCCTAGAGGATGTCTCATGTAGTTGTAATCATCAACACTCCCTCTCAGCTAGGGAGGAATTTTCCACCAAGCTAAGTCTCTCACGGAAATACTCTAAATTTGTCTTGGCAAGCGGCTTGGTGAAGATATATGTGATATGCTCATGGGTAGGAAGATATTGTACGTGTATTGTCTTTCTCTGAACTATGTCTTTGATATAGTGATATTTTATCTCGATGTGTTTCGATTTGTCATGAAACACAAGGTTCTTGGAGAGATTCACACAACTTCGATTATTGCAATGAATAGTAGTAGGATCCATCTCATGATCAAATAAATCAATCAGAAGTTTGCGAAGCCACACTACTTTGTGAACTTCTACACTCAATGCAATGTACTCTGCCTCTATGGTACTCAATGCCATAGAGCTCTCTTTTCTGCTACACCAGGAAACAATGGTAGACCCTAAAGTGAAGCAACAACCGGAGGTGATTTTCCTGTCCACTACGCTCACTTCCCATTCTGCATTGGCATATCCCTGCAGGCTCAAGTCTACACTAGAGACATATCTTAGGCCATAACCAATTGTGCCTCATAGGTATCTCAATACATGTTTTGTTTCTATCTAGTGTATATGTCTTGGTTGGCTCATAAACTAGCTAAGCACATTCATTGCATAGCATATTTTTGGTCTAGTGTTAACCAAATACATCAGTGATCTAATCAATTGTCTGTATAAGTGTGTATCAATCTCTCCTAAATATGTATCACTCATTTTCTTCAAATCTATCACCATTGATGTGGGCATGGATTTGCAATCTGTCATACCAAACTTTTTCAATGTCTCCACATTATATTTTCCTTGACTCAGGAAAACCTCATATGCCCTCTTCCATACTTCTAGTCCCACGAAGTAGTGCATCAAGCCTAAATCCTTCATTTCAAATTTAGCATTCAATGCTCGTTTGCATTCAACAATGAGTCTCTCTGAACCGGTGAGGAAAAGGTCGTCCACATATAGGACCAAGATCAAACATGCATTGTCATCATTGTGATAATATAGGTTTGGATCGGCAGTACTTTTCTTGAAGCCCAAACTCATCAGAAATCCATCCATTTTCTTGTACCAAGCACGTGGTTCTTGCTTTAGACCATATAGGGATTTCTTCAACTTGCACACATGAGATCTTTCATTGTGTATAATGAATCCTTCTGGATGCTCGATATAAACATCTTCCTCAATTTCACCATTGAGAAAGGTTGTCTTTACATCCATCTGGTGTAGCTTCCAACCCATTGAAGCAGCTAGTGCAATGATAGAATGAATGGAAGTGTAATGGGATATTGGAGAAAAAGTCTTGTCATATTCAACTCCCTCTAATTGTGAGAACCCTCTCGCTACAAATATTTATTTGTATTTCTCGATGCTTCCATCGGCTACATGCTTGACTTTATAAATCCATTTGGAAGTCACTATCGAATTTCCCTATGGTCTTGGAACAATATCCCATACATCATTTTTCAATATAGATTGATATTTTTCTGTCATGGCATCTTACCATACTTGTTCACCTAATTATTCTCCATGACAAGATGGCTCTGAGTCAATGATCTGGGTCATAGCTGAAAGGTAGCTTGAGAATTTGTTTGTTCTCTTTCTCTCTTTGGTTGTTCCTTGAGGGGATTTATGTCCCTCTGCTTCCTGTAGATTTTGTCGGTCCCAAGAAGGTATTTTATGTCAAACTACAATATCTCTGGGCATGTCACTTGGATAAACTGGATCGGCTGGAACAACTGGATCAACTAGAATAATGTATGTCTCCCTCTGAACTACTGAAGGGGAAGAAGGAATTGTCTCACTATCAATTTCCATTTGATAATCTTTGGATCTTTGGAAGGCTATATCTTCTTCAAAAGTAACATCTCTGCTTATTTCAATCTGTCTTTGACCAGGAATGTAGATTTGATATGCCTTTGAGGATTCACTGTATCCTACAAATGTGCCCTTTCTCCATGATGGTTCTAGCTTGGACCTCTTCTCTTTGGGTACATGAAAATATATTGGACACCCAAATATCCTAAAGTGTCCAATCTCAGGCTTCACTCTGGTGAAGGCTTCTTCTGGAGTAATGTTTTTAAATATCTGATGAGGACTTATGTTTTGAACATACATTATTGTCATACATAGAGTCATAGGTACACTCTAATCATGTATCATTGCTTTGGTTGCCTCGATGATAGTTATATTTTTCCTCTTTGCAACCCCATTTTGTTGAGGGTTGTAAGGAATTGTGAACTCCCTCTTGATCCCTGCTTCAATATAGAAGTTGTTGAAATCTTTAGAGGTGTATTCTCCTCCATTATCTGATCTTAATACCTTGATCTTTCTTCTGGTCAGGTTTTCAACCTGAGCCTTGAATTCTTGAAATTTTGCAAGGACTCCATCCTTGTTCTTCAGGACGTAAATCCAAGTTTTCTGGGAGTGATCATCTATGAAGAGTACATAGTACAAGTACCCATTCATAGATGCAACAGTCATTGGCCCACAAACATATGAATGTATCAAGTCCAAGATTTCCTTGGATCTATTGTCACCGCTTGAGAAAGATCCTTTAACATTGTTGCCAAGAGCACAACCTTTGCAAACACCTTTATGCTGAATCTATATTTCTGAAAGACCCGTTTCTATTTTCCCTAGAGCTGGGAGAGCTCGATAATGAATGTGAGCAAGTATTTTATGCCATAGCTCACTCAAATTGATAGTGTCATGTAGCAGGGCCTCGACTGGTCTAATGGTTAATCTGTACAAGTTGTTTTCTCAGACACCAATTACCTTGGCAGAATTTATATGAGAGTCTTTGTGCCATCCAATAACTCTTCCTTCTGAGAAGGTAACCTTGTAGCCTTTGTCTTCCAAGTCAGAAATGGAGACAAGGTTCCTCTTCATTCTAGGTACATATAGTACTTATTTTAATTGAAGTTGCATATCTGAATCTAGTTCGAAGGTAGAAGTTCCAAGCCCTCTCACATTATATATGGAATCTTCTCCAAGGACAACATGTAGATGTGTCTCTTTCTCAACAAAATTTGTTAGGTGATCTCTAAGACCGGTCATGTGCCTGGAGGCACCATTGTCAATTAACCAAGTCTTATCATTGGTAGGGACCATACCTGAGAGTGTTGAGATGTTGATGTCTTCATCTCCTTGAGGTATTTTCTTCCTAGAACTGAGTTTGCTTGAACCATAAAGCTTGTCTTCCATCATGATTTTGTTCATTTTAATTTTGGATTCTTCACAAACCCTTGTTAACTAGGCTAGAAAACCTAACGGCTAGACTAGGCTAGCACTTTTAGGTTTTTTTGGACTTATGACTGCCAACATTAAGACTTTGAAAGATAGGATAGAACTGGTGAGCTAAATAGCTCCTTCAAAGAGTTGTAGAAACCCTAATTTTGAATTTTCTGTAGAAATTAGCGAAACCCTAGAAACCCTAGGGCCTAAAAGTCAAAATGCTCAGAATTGCAATATGATACTTGTTGGAGGTGTGTTGAAGGAGTTTGTATGAACCTATGTTCTTTTTATCCCCAACATCCAAGTTCCAAGTGTTGAAACCTCTCAGAAAGGAGGTTGTACACACTTCTACCCTTTACATTACAATTAGGGTTACAGGTAAGTATGACTCTTGAAAAATATAGCAAGGGATCTCATACACCCACTAGTGCTCAGCCACTAGGGGCACATCCATAGGGATGTCCATATCTCTATATCATTGTGTCTCACATGAGAACCACACTCACTAGTGCTCAGCCACTAGGATCGCGTTCACCTGTGCTCATCCACATGCACTTCCAACTCAACAAATCTTCTTTCCCAGTGAATTACATAGGAGAGTCATCTATAGTTCGTCATCTCAACTCTCTGCTCATAGGAGGATAATACATAATTTTCATCTCTGTCTCATAACGATGCACCCAACTCATGGGAATTCACACGTTCATCTTGTGCTCATCCACAAGTATGTCTAACTCAACAGATCTTCTTTCTCACTGTGTTACACAGGAGAATCATATGGAGTTCTTCTCAACTCTCTATAAGGAGGAGGCCAAATCTACGTTCTAGTGTTGTCTCAGATAGGAACCACACACCCCTCTCAGGGACTCTCTCTCTTAGGTCTGTGTCCTAGAGGATGCCTCACACAGCTATAATCATCAACATATGAGACTAATAGCTCATGCACCAAGTTTATATTCAATTTGGATAGAATAATTTCATAAGCACATATGTTTACCTTTATTGTAATCAAGTTCAATTAAAACGATCTTATACCTGATCCTTTCATTAAGCGAACCTAGAACTAGATCAAGTTTGGTATCAAGGTCACCACAAAGACAGATCAATTAGTGACTTGGAGGGAGTTGAAAGACACATAGTTTCTGTCAGCTATGAACAAACCATGTTTGGCAGCGAGATACGCTAACTTGTGGCATACTGCGTACAAGGAGATACAACTGGATAACAACATCTCTTTTTACATCTATAAGGAGGTGATTTTGTAGTGGATTCAAGATACATCGCGCATGTTACACAAGTGGTAGAAGAGTACAAGGAAGTTACACATTTTAAGGCAAGATGCCATCATATGAACATTCAAGTGAAGAGGGACCCAACTCAAGAATGGTTGACCATGATATACAAGGTGTATGAAAAAGAAATGGGACATATCGTGGAATATTTGGACAACAAGTGAAAGATCCCAACAAAATAAATAGAGCAACCAGATGTTGAAGTTTTACGTATACAGCTAGCAGTTACAGTTCTTATTTATTATGATAATCATTTATCACATTAGCTTCATAAATAAGATCATTGAAAGAGAGGCAATCACAGAAAAAATAGAAACACATAGATTATCCTGGGAAACCCTCATGGGGGAGAAAACCCAGCAAACAATTCCTCAATATAGATAAACTAAAGACCAAACAAAATATCCTTTACTCCTTCACTAGGAAGAGTAGAAAATCACTTAACCAAGAAATACCAAGAGATAAACTAGAAACCCTCCTTGACGTCACCCCCAATTGCAGTAGGTTCTCCTCCAATACTTTTGCACTGCAGAGCTAGGTGTGTGTGTCCAAATGAGTGTTAAGAACCAAACATCAATATAGCATATAAAAACCTCAGAAAAAGTACTCAACGCCTTGAAAAAGATACAATTTCAGATAATAAGCCTCTTCGAGGGGGAAACCTCCTTTTACCCCACTTAAATGTTCAAGTACAAGATGATTCAAAATGAAAATGTCTCCTTGGTATATA
>ML779698.1:1610095-1636662 GCA_009831015.1 Picea engelmannii | reverse complement strand
TTTAGGCCATTAGTTGTAATGATACCTCCTAGTCTCCTATATATACCAAGGAGACATTTTCATTTTGAATCATCTTGTACTTGAACATTTAAGTGGGGTAAAAGGAGGTTGCCCCCTCGAAGAGGCTTATTATCTGAAATTATATCATTTTCAAGGCGTTGAGTACTTTTCCTGAGGTTTTTCTATGCTATATTGATGTTTGGTTCTTAACATCAAGCTACAATGTTTCTCCCCTGCCTCCTCTGATAGTTGAGTTGGGTAATTTTAACCTAGTTTCCAAGACTATTACAGGGTATCTTTTCATCATATTTTTCTCATTGTTTCATATCTGCACATATTTAGGGAGAGATTTCTATAGCCAGTTCTAGCTAACTAGGAATCAGTCTGGTTGAAGGGAAATTCTTGTAAAGGGGTAGCCTTGTCCATTTGAGTTTTGACTTTTTAATCCTCCTAGTTATCACCACTCCATATCCATATAATCTTGTATCCTAAACTATGGAGACTCCTTAAATGAAGAAGTCACACAAGGGAGGTAAGGTGGTTAGAACTGAGCCTATAGACATGCATCTATTCGAGGCAGAACCCATGGCCAGAGAAGTTTTTCAAAGGGTGGGATGCCTCTCTTTCTGCCAAAATATGCAAAGAGGTCATACTGAGGTGACAAGCCAGTTTGACTTACATTTTTATGGCCTAAAGACCAAGGTAGGGGACCTAAAATTTGAGGTGTCTGAGACCTCTATTTCAGTTGTTATAGGAATCCCTATCATAGGTGAGAGATGGTTTAAAGCCATGGCCTTAGATGCAGCCTATGCCAAAGATTTCCTTAAGCCTGAACATAATGATGATAATATGACTAAATGTGTGCCAAGGAATCATCTGATTGATCAATTCGACAAGATATTGAGGATCATTCAGAGGTACTTTACATGTGAAGGGAGGTTCAATACACTATAAGGATTCTGGTGCATTTTACTGTTAAAATTGAAATGAACATTCCCTACTATTTTCTAAGGAGCATAGGCAAAATGTCAGACAGGGTTCAATCCAAGTCTAAGGATGTGGATACTAGCATCTTTCACTCTGGATTAATTAGAATGATGGTTTCTGAAGAGATGGGTAAGAATGATATCTCGTGGGAACATTTTGTTATTGCTTCTCACTTTAAGTTTGATATATCAGCTACTCCTCAGTCGCAGATAGCAATCCCTTTACCATCCACCGGTGTTGCTAAAGCAGGTACTAGAAAGAAGAGAAAGAGAAGAGTTCCTATTCAAGATCAAGAGGCCATCAAGGAGGTTGCAGGAACTAAGGAGAAGGCTTGTCATTCTCCACAGAGATATATTTCACCCCCTCCTCCACCAGAGTTAGAAGAATCCCCTTCTTCTACTAAAACTACAACAAAGAAAGGGAAGAAGCTACACTTCTCCTCATCTCCTTCAACAACCAGCATCAAGGTCAGAAATCCTTTCACATGAGAATCAGCTCCTAAAGAGGTTGTTGAAGAATAGTCCCTACCAAAAGTCTCTATCCTATAGAAGAAAAAATATAAGGGCCAAGGCATAGGAAAGCTTGTGGAGAATAAAGAAGAAATCCTTGTACAGAAGAAGAAAGAAGAAATCCATGTACAGAAGAAGAAAGATAAGGGCCAAGGCATTGGAAAGCCCATGGAGAAGAAAGAAGAAATCCATGTACAGAAGAATAAAGATAAAGGAAAATGCATCAAGAATACTGATGAGATATACAAAGTAATCCCTATGCAGTAGGAAGGGGAAACCATGAAAAATCTTGTTGAGACTGTTCACATCACTACTCCACCTGGCAGCTAGACGTTCAAAAGACTAATCAGGCAACTTAGGGATGCTAGGAAGGAGGTGGCTCATTTAAAATCAGACGCCATTTATGACAGAGTTAAGATTGAAGAACTCATGGATGGCTATAGCCACACTCTTGACCTAGTGATGTTTGCAACAAGAAAGGCCCTGCCTCTCCATAGGCAGCTCAAAAACCTTTATAGGAAGAACAGAGACTTTCAGTCCCAGAAAAAAAGGCTTAAAGCATAGTTGCAACATTTCCAAGATGAAATGGCTCAAAGGAACTTGCAGGTATTGGTTGAATCTGCTATTGAAAAGGAGAAACCAACAGCCAAGGAGAGCATAGCTCCATTGAATAAGCCTGCCACTGCTAAAGGGAAGAAGCCTATTGTGCCAAAGGGAGGTCCTCCTTCTCCAAGAAGGAGTTTTAGGTTAATGAAGTAACTGGTGAAAGGTGAGCTCCATTTTTTAAGATTTTCCATTTTTGCAAAGATAAGCAATTGATGAAACACTACATCTACCACCTATACAAGCTTCTAGTACTTACTATTCAGATTTTTGGGTTTTCACAAAGAATTAATCCCTTCAAGATTAGTAGCACAGACATTCTGTAGTGCTATGGTACTACATAATAGTCTATTTTGATGTTCCACAAGTATGCTACCTATAACGCTACCGAATCGCCTAAGACTAATGGCGCTGCTAATACCCAAGGTTGCTACCCATTCTTCACATGTTCAAGTGAAGGTGCTGCGAATTGCGATGGCACTACCAAAATCTTGATAGGATACACAAATGGGCACTACCGAAATTTTGACAGGATATACAGGAGGGCGCTACCGAAATTCTGGAAGAAAACGAATTCTACACAGAGACACACCAGGATGGCGCTACCAAAATTCGCTACTGAAATTTTGGTAGAGGCTGAATTTTGCACAGAAGACACGAAGGCTTGGCACTACCTTTTCTACTTGCCTATTTTTGAGGTTGCGCTACAGTTTCACATGAAATTTTGTAAAAGCGCTACAAAGTGCGCTACTCAGAGAGCTACCAAATGATGCTACCAACAGATACCAGGAATCAAGGAGAGTCGAAGTAGCATATTTATGAATAGCTGATGATGGGAAGAATTGCAAAGACAATATTTGTCAGCGTGATAACATCCACATGCCCCTAAAGAACACTTGGCAAGCAAGGAGTTGCGCACCAAAGGGGAATCAAGTCAGTTCAAATATTGGTTGGATCAATGACCAAAATTTTCCCATTTTATAGCTTAAGTTGTTAGATGAAATAACTTCTTAGAGATTTTCATGGGAAGAAGGCCAGCTTGCACCTCGATCTGTTGCCTCCTTTTTTTTCTATAAATAGATAGATGAAATGCTTTAGTGGGTTCGAATGGTTGAGATAGGCTCCCTTATATTGTAATATTTTGATGAAGTTACTGTGAACTGGTTATGTACTTGATTTGAGACATCTTGGTTAATAGAAATCGACTTCTTATTCCAACTTATTTGCTTCTGATGCTAAATTGTTTATGCTTTGAATGATTCACATGAATTATTGTAGTGATATTATGATGTATGTTTGATTATAATATTATTATAATGTTTCTTTAGTGTCCTTAAACTTTGAACTCAAGAAGAGCTTGTGTTAAGAGTTTTTCTTCCTTAGGTTGTCTAGAGACCTGATGTTTACAGCAACCTCTACATTCCTCTCACTTAAGTATTCCCTTTGTTCACATTTACTCCCACTTACTAATTGAATTTATCCAAGACCTTGATTGCTCGTGCATGCTATCCCTAATTTCTGAGTTGGAACATTATCATCTTGAGTCTTATCCATTTGACCCCTCCAAAAACTCTTTTACATCTACATATAACCTGAAGGGTATTGGGATTGCCTTCCATGCAATATGAAGGTGGTTACTAGTGCTAACACAAGGTGGATTCATTATCCATTGACCAGGTCTACTATGAGTTCTATTCTAATGTTCGGTCATATTTGGAGCCTTCATCTCCTCGTGATTTGTCTCCATATGAGATTTTTTGTATATAGAAAAAGTAGTGTCTTCTTCTTATTCGATATATGGATGTATACGGTCATATATACAACTTGGATAGTCTTCTCCATGTCTCATCTAATATATTGCCTCTTGAAATAGTCACTATAGCTCTCTCAAGGTTATCACTTGTGACATGCTCGGAACAAGAACAACAAGGGAGAAACAATAGACAAGAATAATACTCTTTGTAATAATAATAAAACAATAGCGAGAACAATCACACAATAGCTCCTTTAGATATATCACTTGTGACATGCCTGAAACAAGGGTAAAAAGTAAGAAATACAATAATAAGGAATGAGAGAAACACTCTTCTAGTGTTGTGATCAATCATTCCTCCATGGTAACCTGGAAAGAAAACAAGAAGTTTCTCCTAGAGGAGATGTTATTTGTATCTAGTAAATGATTGTAGTAAGCATTTATCTCAATAGTGCTCACATGCTACCAAGTATTCAATAATAAAACTTTTCAAATATTTCTATCACAACTATAGCATTTAGTAGCTATCAAACTTGATATATGTAAATTTGAATCTTATTAATTTAATCAATCAAACTTGGAACCTGGAGTCTTTCCCTTAAGAATTAGTGTGTTGTTTTTCTTCTGAGTCTCCTTTACTCAAGATGACAAGTACTTTCTTCAACATGTCCTTTGTACTAAGACAATATGTTATCTTGACAGAAATATGAGTTAGGTAATAAACTCTATAATCTCAATTTTAATCAATCTAATACTTTGACTTTAATTTTGACCAATGGTTAGTATGATAACTTCAACAGATCAAAATGCAACATAGATATTCATAAGATTACAATATTTCCATAACAAGTAGAGGCATATCAAAGTAATTGAACCTGGGATGAATTGTTCCTCTAAATGTGTTGGATCTAAGATCCTTCTAGATCTATGATTGTTGTTTAGACCAAATTTCCTTTCTCCTAAAAATACCCTTTAGAATAATGATATAGTTTGAACATATGTAAGTACATACCTCTGACAGTAACGACAGGTAGTGGCACCATCCGGTAGCAGCAGTAAGAAATAAAGAACCTTTAAAACTTCAAAGGTGCTTCAACTTGTAACCTAAAGTCATATGGATATTTGATAGGGTAAGGTGCACTAGGAAAATAAAAATAAGTCTCAACACTTCACAAAAACTTTCATTGCAACTAGTATTTCAGTTGGTGTTGGAACTGCAACTGGTGTTGCAACTTGCATGAAGGAACTGGCACTGCAACTGATATTGATACTGCAACTGCAACTGCAACTGGTACTTCAACTACAACTGCAACTGCAATTGGTACTTCAACTGCAACTGCAACTTAGGGTTTTATGAGGAAACCCTAATTTTTCAAAATTCATATTTCAGAATTTTGATCCAGGGACTAGATGTGCCCTCCTAGGGTGAGCTCCTAGATTTGGTTACTTCCTCCAACGTCCTCCTTAAACAAGGAAAATGTCACACTTAGGGTTTATGTAGAAAACCTAATTCTTCAGTAGCTGCAAAATTGAAAACTGAATCTAGGAGAGGGTGCGATGAGGCTAGATACTTCTTTATAAACTTTGAATTTGTCTCTTTCCGGCCTGCTCTGATTCCATGTTGAATTTTTACTTATACAGATGGCAGTTACGGTTCTTCTTTACTATTATAATCATTTATAACATTTGTTTCATAAATAATATCATTGAAAGAGAGGCAATCACGGAAACAATAGAGACACGTAAATTATCCTGGGAAACTCTCATGGGGGAGAAAACCCAGAAAACAATTCCTCGATATAGATATACCAAAGACCGAATAGAAGATCCTCCTCTACTCCTTCACTAGAAAGAGTAGTGAACCACTTAACCAAGAAATACCAAGAGACAGACCAGAAACCCTCCTTGATGTCACCCCTAGTTGTAGTAGATTATCCTCAAATACTTGGGCACTGCAGAGTTAGTTGTGTGTGTCCAAATGAGGCACTAGCCTCTCTTATAAATAGTGGTCTAGCCAGCCTATAATTAGGTCTGGACCAACCTGTCACTTTAGCCTCTTAATTAACATTTGATTGTCAAGGCACAAAAGGGTCGACTCTTCCAAAAGCACAAAAGAGCCTAATTAATAAATATAATAATATTATTCAGCATTCCCTCTTAGGTAGAATATTCTTCGAAGTTACAATATTTCAACACCAGAGACACAACACCCAGAAGTAGAAGAAGTAGGATATTATGAAGAAGAAGAAGGATAGGGAAACTAAGGAAATGGTTCAGGTGACAGACAGAAGACTACCAAGGTCAGGAGAGAAGAGGAAAGACACGAACAAGGGGAAAATAGTTCAACAGTGAAAGAAGAGAAAAGTTGTGAAGGAAAAGGCCATTCAAGCACTAATAGATGATGACTTAGAAAAGATCGCAGATCAAGTCAAGGAGGTTACTAAGGAGGTTTTTGAGAGAGAAACATGGAAGCAAGAAGAAAGGAACTCGAACGTGCAAGTGCAGATTGTCACACTGCGACAGATTTTGGAGACAATTAGGATAATGCCAGTTAGAACAGAAGAACAAGAGTAGACGGATATTACGATGAAGACCATAGAGGCGTAATTGGTGACATTTCACCCATATGCAAAATCAGGAGAGCGTCGTCCAATGAAGATAGGAGAAGGAGCTTTAGATTTTCTCATGACAGAGTTATAGGAGCACGCAAAGGCACTTAGTCATATCAACTTGGTGTTATCTCAGTTTCCTATAGAAGTATTACATGGTTTGCAGATGATCATCATGCAGGAAATTCAATAGCGCACAATGTCAACATCGATGGAGTTGACTAAGGCAGTTGCAGATAATGATGCATTATAGGAAGAATATGAAAAACTTAGGCTACAAAGGGAGGAGGCCGCACAGAGGACAAAAATATTAAAACATGAGGTTCAAAGGGACTATAGTAATATTCTAGAAGTGCATATGTGTTGATGATTACAGCTTCGTGTGACATCCTCCAAGACACGGACTGAGTGAATCGACATATCTTGAGAATATAGCAAAGGATTGTTGGGTTTTTCTCCCTTGTTGAGAAGGATTTTCCCAAGATATTTCTTGTGTTCTTTTGCATGGTATTTCTACTTGTGATCTTAGTTATTGGAGTAATTGTGAATGGTGTAGTTTCATTTATTTATGGTTCAAGTACATGAATAAAATGAAATAACCTCATTCTTGAGCAAAGCATAGTGAAAATTCAATATGGTTTCAGAGCATAGGTCTTGAAGAACCCATTTCACAAGAATTAAAGCAATCGTCCTCTCTCTTCTGCAGAACCGTACGACCTCCTAAGGTTTCAAAAATCAGTATGACCCTCTCCTTCTTGGGTGTTCCAACACTTAAAAATGAAACATTGGGGATAAAAATTGCATAGGGGTGTATGGCCTCCTTCAGCGCACCTCTAGCAACTCTCATATTGCAATTCTGAGAATTTTGGATTTTTGGCCCTAAGGTTTCTAGGGTTTCACAACTTTCTGCAGAAAATTTAGATTTTGGGTTTTTGCAACTCATTGAAGGAGCATTTTAGCTCACCAATGTTCTTGTGACTTTCAAGGCTTATTTTTTTGCAGTCATAATCCCAACAAAAACTAAAGTTTGCTAGTCTAGCCTAGCCCTTAGGTTTTCTAGCCCAATTAGCAAGGGTTTGTGAAGAATCTGAAAATATGATGAACAGAACCTTGGTGGAAGATAGGCTTGATGGATCAAGAAAATTCAGTTCCTGTAAGTCAAGACTTCAAGTCACCCTTGAAGAGGAATACTTATTGTGGGTGATACAAAAAGGTTTACCAGAGACAACTATCAATGAAGAGAAGGAAGAAAAGGAAGGAAGACGGCATCAAGGCAGGGAAGATAATCATCTACTCGGTAAGATATCATCTCCTGCCTCGTATTTCCAACATGAAGATAACTTATGAAATGTTTGAAGCATTGACGAATATGTTTGAGAGTAACAACACCCTCAGAGCTCTTACATTGAAGGTCCAGCTTCAAAATATCGAGATGACAAAAGGTGACACTGTGGCTACCTTCTTCATGAAAATGTCAGAGATCAACTAGGTTCCATTGGACAAATCATATCAAACAGAGAACTTGTTTTTTCCACTCTCAATAATCTTCCAAAACATTGGGAACCATTTCTTCAAAGTATCAGTGATAGAGAAAAACTACTTAATTTTGATCGTCTATGGACAGATTGTACCCAGGAAGAAATCAAACTTATAGCTAGAGGAGTGGAAGACTCCCCTCATGATGAAAATCATGCTCTTTCACTTTGTCGAGTGAAATATATGTTATCTATTTCGACATTAAATTGTCAACCCAGGGCTTGTAAGTTTCGAGGTGTTATCACTGCATGTGCAGGTCTAGAGCTCTAATCTAGCCTATTCTATTCTAATCTAATCTAATGTCGGCAACACACTCAAATAATAAAGAGATTAAACAAACTAGAACAATTCATCACCTAGGGAAGAAACCCAACATGGAGTGACCATATCTCACGAATTAGGTCATTAATATATCCATTGGTGATTTAAAGCTATTGGCAAATTTAAAGTGTGAGAAAACTAAGGTGTGAAAATTAGTACAAGGGAAAAATCAAAAACCAGTACCAGAATAACAAACTAGTGCAAGAATCTATTATGCAAAAGATGAGAATAGGCATGAAAGATTACTATTCTAATTACACTTTTTATTTATAAATCTAACTCTGTGATTATTCAGATTAGATCATTGATTCCTACAGAGAAAATGTAAAGTAGAAATAAGATTGTCAATGGAAATCTTTTCCATTAAGGAAATATCGATTGATTAAATATACAAAAAATCTATAGACATAATCAACATAATCTATATCACACTGATATTAGAAATACTCTACAACAGAGATAATAATCTATTCCACTTTACAGAGATTAATTTAAACCATAGCTTAAGGAATTATAGATGACTATATGTACATTGTCTAGATGACCATTCTACAAGTAAAGTTCAACTTATGTAAAGGAGAAAAGAGAGATATGTAAATATATGAACAATCAGATGAGTGTATATATGTCAATGAAATACAATCTAAGTAGATAACCTGCATAAACGAGTTATCAAGGAATACACAGTTAGATGTCCAGATATGAAAATTATAAGTAACCTATAAATTAAATAAGAAAAAACAACTTAAATAAGAAACCTGCAAAAAATAATTAGATGTGTAAATATAAATCTACAGCAAGTAAACAAGACACAAAGACCATTGGTGGGCCCCCCAGGTGGTCATGGTACTCTAGCTCACGAATTGATCACAACTTCAGCTTGATTTATAAATCTGCATTAAAGTAAATAACAGAGCTAAGTTTACACAGAGTTCATGAATTGTTTCCATTGGTCATTGATCATGCTAGCGAGATCACATATATATAGAGTCTGAGAGGTCGACCACTGAAAGGGTCGACTCTCTCTCAAAACCAAAAAATCGTTAATTGTTCTAAAATAGGCAATAAGTCTTAAAATCTTAGCTCGAATATAGGAGCTATATTTAACTACCTAAATCAAAATACAATAGGATCCATAGCAGGAGGACAATAATGGGTAAAACCCCATGTTCTAGTTTTTCCCAAAAACTCCCATAGGTATGCTAACGGCCAAATATGTTGTGCTCTAAGGGCCGAATCAAGGGTCGGATCCCTCTGGACTGAGATGATATTATGTGTGCCCCTGTGTGGGGTGAGGATGCCCATGAGATGGGTGTGTTGTTCCTCTTTGGACTAAGATGAAATGATGTGCACCCCTGTGTGGGGTGAAGGTGCCCATGTGATGGGTGTGCGTCAGACTCTGGACTGAGTTGTTATGATGTGTGGTCTCCTTCCTTGTGGACTCAGTTGATTCAGTCTTGAGATGGTACTTCAGATGATTCTCATGTGGACTCAGTGAGATAGATATATGTTGAGTAGGACGTCCTTGTGGCTGAGCACAGGTGGACGTTCTCCTAGTGGTTGAGCACTAGTGTATGTGTGAGATCCCTTACTATATTGTCTGAGAGTAATATTTACTTGTAACCCTAACTATGATGTAAAGGGTACAGTCGACTCCACCATATGTGAAATATAATTAATGTTTATTGTAATAATTAATTATTTTCTAAGTTATTGAGGTCGACCTTATTGTGCCAATAGACACCACTTTTGGTTTGTCTAGTCTAGTATAAGTAAAGGTGATTTCCCCATTGAGGAAGCACACTTGTCACTTGTCATTTCAGAATTTCCGCAAGTACACTTTTAGGGCTGAAGTGTGCAGCTCTCTTGGGTGAAATTTTCAAGGTAGTAGAGCACCCTCTTCTGTGCATTAGGGTTTCATGGTTGGAGGATCTTCTCTTGAGAATGTAGCAAAGGATTGTTGGGTTTTTCTCCCTTGTTGAGAAGGGTTTTCTGAGGATATTTCTTGTGTTCTTGTGCATGGTATTTATTCTTGTGATCTTGGTTATTGCATCAATTGTGAATGGTGTAGTTTCATTTGTTTATGGTTAAAGTGCATGACTAAAATGAAATAAACCTCATTTTTTAGCCAATCATAGTGAAAATTCAACACTATGGAGGTAGACACCCATTTACAAGAATAGGTCACAAAGATCAGTGAAGCCATTCAGGGCTTCTGCACAAAGATTACTGATTTGGAAGCATGCCAGACACCGAGAACTCATGTTGAAATATTGCAATTGCGAAGAATATTCTACTTATTATTTAGTTGTTATCTTATAGATCAATCCACTTTTCTAGATTGATGATGTCGAGACTTATGTATGACAAATTCCCCTTTCGTGGATTGGTCAAACCCTAATTAAATTATGCTAATTGAGAAGTCGTCCCCCAGGGCTAATTAAAGTGGTTTTAGCCTGAATCGAGATCTTTTCATCGAAGTGACTTATAAAGAATTGTATTAAATGAGAATAAATTAAAGTGCACCATAAGAAGAAAAATCTCAATAATGAAGAGACATAAGCATCAAAATTTGAACACAAAAAATTGATAATGGAGTTCGTCCCTAGTGGATTACGTCTTCGGGTCCTTCTCTTAAATGGGTAGGCCTTTTTATTAATTCAGCAAAAGAATTTGGAAAAATACATAAGTATACCTCATTCTGGAATTAATTTTAGAATCTTTGCTCAGATTAGAAATCAGATAGCACCATTGAATTTGTGGCATCGAATTACCCAAAAATGATTGTATCCATGCCTCAATCTGACTCTGGCACTTCCAGGCCCTTGAGAAATCTCGTCTCTTTTTTTGTGCATGCTCCCTGCATTTAATTATCTATATTAAGGTCTCAGTTCTCATGCCCGGATGTAACATCACGTGCCCTCCTACTCTTTCCCCTGTGCACTGGCGAATTTCAAAATTTAAATAATAACTACAAGCGGTATAAACAATGGGGTTGTTTTCCCCAATGGTTAGCGGAGGTGATTTAAGGCTTAGTTGTTGGGGGAGGTCCCGAGGTCAAACTCGCGGGCCTCCCCTTTTGGGATCCTCTGTTGTAACTGTTACCAAATATGGCACGTTAACACTGGCGGACTGTTGTTATAACAAGGGATATGCCACTAGTTTGGTGGTACCACTATCTTTGGTGAATTGGTTAACATTTTGCCACGTCCCATATGGTCTGCCACATGGCGCTTTACCATTGGTCCATGGATTGATCAGAAAATTCCAAAAATGAGTGACACGTGGCAGCCTCTAGTGCTACCATGTCACCATGCTGACGTAAGCATGACATGTGTCACCCTCTCTGTGTTCCATGTACACTGTATGAATGATTACTTCATTTGTATTGATATTGACGTCAACAGTACGAATGCTAACTCATCCCTGCTGACTGGGCTAGGTTGACCAAAATTTTGACCGTGAATATCTTTTGATCTGTATGTTTGACAAGTCATTTACGTCTTTGGAAATCTTGCGGCGCGCTCTTTGTGATGATTCCAATTTCAATGAGTTGAGAGGAATTTGATTTTTTTCCCTTTCCCTATCTGTTGAGGCCATTTTAAGCTTCCTCAGTTGCTTCTGCGAATTTTGATTTGTCCTTAGTCTTCTATGGATCCTTTTTGGATCGTGCCTTCCCACTGAGATATTTTTGGACCACCAAAATATTTCATAAAAAAACAGATAAGTGAGGGAAGAGTTCCCTCACCTTGTCCTTCTCAATCCACTTTTCCTTTCTTGGATGTGTGCCCTTTAAACCTACTCGAATATTATCAACATCACCCCTACATGAATTCCTCGTCCTTCTATCCAAGATGACATCTTACTTTAACTCATCCAAATACTCAAGAGAAAATGCATCAAATTAAGGTATTGAAACTTCATCATCCTGATCCATGATCATGGGAGGCTCAAAAAGTTTCAAGTTCTCTACATTTACAATTGAGTAGATTTGCATATAAGGTGGAAGATCTAGACGAAAATCATTGGTACCACTTTTCTCCAAAATAGTGAAGGGTCCATAACGAATGGGATTGAGTTTCTTGCATTCACCCTTCAACATTCCCTTGTTGATGTGAAGACATACCTGGTATCCAACCTAGAACTAATGATCAACACTGTGTTTTTCATGCCAATCTTTATACTATTCTTGACTTTTCTCCAATTGTTCCTTGACTACTTGGTGTACCTATTGGATCCTCTATATGAACTTGAGGGCTCTATCTTCATTTCTTTCTTCATTTGAATCGACATCTCTCCCATACATCAAGTCCAATGGAACTTTAGGTAGGTACCCAAAACATGTCTCAAAAGGAGAACACTGAGTGAACTTTAGGTAGGTACCCAAAACATGTCTCAAAAGGAGAACACTGAGTGGAGGAATGTAAGGCTCAGTTGTACGCATGTTATACATAGGGTATATGTTCATCTAATAATTTGGGAAGCTTGTTGCAGTATCCTCGAAGAAAAAGTACCATTGTTAGGTTAACAACCTCTGTCTATTCGCCAGTCTGTGAATGGAAAGAAGTTCTCCTCTTCAACTTGGTGTCCATCATTCTCCAAAAACTTGTCCAAAAATCCCCAAGGAATTGAGTATCTTGATCCAAAATAATAGATGTGGGTAACCCAAATTGAACCCAAACATACTGAAAGAAGAGATTAGTAGTCTTCTCAACAATGATCTGATTTTTACATGGAATTAAGATACACATCTTGCTAAACATATCCACTACAACATACAAATAGTCATCACCCCTTTTTGATATTGGTAAACCCCCTACAAAATCCATGGAGATACTTTCCCATGGATGGGATGGAACGAGAAGTGGTGAGTATAGCGCCAGTTTTCTATTAGTGGGATTACAAGTAGAACACATCACACGCCCCTTTACATATTTAGTTACAATTGATTTCATCTAAGGCTAGTAACAAAACCTCTGCAGATGAGCCATAGTTTTTCCTACCCCAAAATTCCCAGACACAAGAGAAGTGTGAGCTTATTGTATTACATGGACTCGTTCACTTGTAGGAATACATAGCTTTCCAAGATGGTAAAGTAGTTTTCCCTACAGACAATAGTTCTCTACTTGTGCACCATGGGTTAGCTTCTCATATACTTCTTTAAAACCTTCATCAATGGCATATTGTTCCACGTAGATATCATGAGATAAAGAAGCATTCTTCAAAATAATAGAAGCAGCAATAGGATGTCTAGAAAGCATATCAGCTACCTTGTTACTTGTACCCTTTTTGTACTTGATTACCAAATGAAATTGTTGTAGGAAACCCATCCATATATAATGTCGAGATTGTTGCAATTTTGTTTGTGCTTGGAGATACTATAAGGGTTGATGATCTTTATGTATGATTGTTTCCTTCCCTAACAATTAGTGCATCCATTTCTTCATGCTTTGAAATAATGCATACAACTTTGTATCATATGTAGGATAGTTAACAACAGCTTGGTTAAAATTTTCTGAGTGGTAACAAATAGGCTTATGGTATTGCATCAATACTGCACCAATGGCATATCCACTGGAATCTTTCTCGATCTCGAAGGGACGTTGAATATTTGGCAGTGATAATACTGGTGCTATACTAATCTTCTCCTTCAAAGTGTCGAAATCTTTTTGTTCCTTTCCTCCCCACTGAAAAGCGTTCTTCACACTTGTTAAGGCATGCATAGGAGCTTCTATAAAGGATAAGTTTGAAATGAACCTCCTCCAATATTGTACTGAACCTAAGAAGCTCAGTATCTCGGTTGCACTTTTGGGCTCAAGCCAATTTACAATTACATCAATCTTGGAAGGATCAATTTTTAATTGTCCTCCCCCTGCAATATGAACTAAGTACACAAGTCCAGTCTTACCAAATTCACATTTGAACAATTTTACATACAACTTTTCCCTTTGCAAAGTATCCAATACTTTCTTTACATGCCTCACATGTTCGTCCCAAGTCCCCTTAAATATAATAATTTCATCTAAATATACAATCACAAAATCATCTAGAAAGGCCTGAATACATCATTCATCACACGCATGAAGGTTGTCGGAGCATTACAAATCCCAAACGACATAACTAACCACAAACAATCTTTGTTTGGTTTTAAAGGAATTCTTCCATCATGTTCTGCAACCCTGATCTAATGGTATCCACTCCGCAAATCCAACTTAGTGAAATAAACAACATTATTTAATTGATCAAGTAAATCATAAGCCTATTTTTTACCACTCAGAAACTTTTAACGCATACATCCTAAGCCTATTTAATGCATACATCATGTACATGCCCACATTAGGAAGAGGAGAATCCTGTTGAATATGTATTTCATGTTGGATTTCCCTCTTAGGAGGTAACCCATCTGGTTCCTGGAAAATATCATCATACTTAGAAACAATATCAATTAATTGTTTCTTATGAGAGGGATCACATCCTTGGAAAGCGTCAAATGTTCTGTCATATTTCTCCCTTATGAACATGAGTACATATCTCTTATTAGTGTTTATGAGTCTCTTCATTTGTCCTGCACTAACAAGTTTTGTGTTTACCCTCATGCTGTGAGCTCTAACAATATATTGCACTCCCCCCTTAGTAAGGTGGTATTTTTTCTCATGATGAAAGAAGATTGTTTTTATATCATAAAGATAAGGACTCGCCAACACTATGCCACATATATCAAGTGATACAACATCCAAATCCACTTCATCAATCAACTTTGAAGCAATAGCAAATCTGACCCTACATTGTTTGGTGACATTAAGTTTTTCTTTATCACATACCCAACCAAGAGGATAAGGCTTTGGATGTGGTTTTGTTTCAAGACCCATCTTTTTGACTAGTGCTTCAGATATCAAGTTTACTTGGGAACACAGATCAAATAATGTATCTATCTTAGTGTGTTAAGATACAACTCTTATATGAAATAATTCATTCCTCCTTCGTTCATCATCATGAGATTCATTATTGGAATTTGAACTAGCATGAAGGGAATCTTTACCTTGTACTCCAACCATTGTGATATTTCCTTCATCTCCTAAATCGGAACCAAGATCTTGTTTCACTATAGCAACATTTTTTTTCTTCCCCTTTCCACTGAACTCTTTCGGTCTCTTCTCTAGATGTAGTTTCCAACAATGTTCATCATCGTGACCACTTTTATTGCAATGAGTGCAAGATGGCTTTCCTTCTTCTCTCTTTATCATGGCGGTCTTCTTGTCCTTCCTTTTAAACTTCTTAAATGGCTTATGTGGGAGATTGGAAGGTTTATTTGTGGGATCTTCTTGAACATGCTTTCCATGTTCTCAAGGTGAGTGGCTTGCACACAAACGTCATCAAGACTGGTGGGGTTAAACAATAGAAAAGTATGATGAATATAACTGTGAAGTGAGTCAATATACTTCATTAAAGTTTCATAATAATCCAAATGAATGTTTAATGCAAGAGATTTCTTCCTAAATTTTTATGTGAAACTTTGTATAGTTTGACCTTTGCTTTGTCTTAAAGTTTGTCATTCCATCATTGCTTTATGTAAATAACCCAATGAATAAAATTGCTTCCTTATCACTGATTTAAATTCCAACCATGAGGAAAGAAGATTACCACACTTACTTTTGTCCTGAAGTTTTCTCTCCCACCATATGAGAGCGGTGCCTTCCAACTGAAGAGAAGCCAGTTTCACTTTAACTTTCACTTCATCAATTTTTTGAACATGGCAATATACTTCAGTCTATCGGATTGAATTATCTAGATTTTCAGGATTAGCATCTCCATTAAACATAGTTAAAGCAAATTTTACATCAAGCTTTAATAATGGTTTATTAAGAGAAGATTTAAGGCTAGAATGATGAGAATGAAGAGAATGCTTAGAGGAATAAGAACTAGACTTGATGTTGAAGATGGAGGCTCGAGAGGGTCTCCTCCAGCCCCTTGATTTACTGAAGCATCATCATCATATTGTGCTTCCTTTTTCTTCATTTTCTTATTCATCCTCTTCTCGTAGTCTCCATACATTCGTTCAGCCATTTATAACATGTGATAAAAGACCATATGGTAGTTTTTTCTCCTATTCATCACGCTTGTCCTCTTCTTCCATTTTCTTCCTTCGAGATGCACAACCAACTTTGGGATTGAAAGTCTTAAGATTTGTTTCACCCTGCTTATGCTTGGCCCTAGTAAGCATTCACACTCAACAATTCACGTCAAATATGCTTCTCTGATACCAACATGATCTAGGAATTTTTCATCGAAGTGACTTATAAATAATTGTATTAAATGAGCATAAATTAAAGTGCACCATAAAGAAGGAAAAGCTCAATAATGAAGAGACATAAGTATCAAAATCTGAACACAAAATATTGATAACGGAGTTCGTCCCTGGTGGACTATGTCTCTGGGTCCTGCTCTCAAATGGGTAGGCCTTTTTATTAACTCAACAAAAGAATTTGGAAAAAATACATAAGTATACATCATCTAGAATTAAGCTACAGAATCTTTGCTCAAATTAGAAAACAAACAACACCATTGAATTCATGGAATCAAATTACCCAAAAATGACTATCTCCACGCCTAAATCCGACTCTGGCACTCCCAAGCCCTTAAGAAATCTCGTCTCGCACACCCTCCTGCTCCTTCCCCCCCGTGCACTGGCGAATTTCAAAATTTAAATAATAATTGCGGGTGATATAAACAATGGGGCCATTTGGCCCAACAGATGGTGGAGGTGATTTAAGGCTGGGTTGTTGGGGGAGGTCTTTGGGTTAAACCCACAGGCCTCCCCTTTTGGGCTCCTCTGTTGTAACTGTTACCAAATATGGTGCGTTAACACTAGTGGATTGGTGTTATAACAAGGGATATGCCACTAGTTTGGTGGTACCACTATCTTTGGCGAACCGGTTAACATTTTGGCGGGATGCAAATTTAAATATGGTGGTTCGTTGATTGCTCGGCGAGATATTCCACCAAATCTGGTGGAACCTTCGCCAGATTTGGCAGACTTCATATATATATTTTTAGGGGGATTTTTAGTTGTTGAACATCATTGAGCATTTTCTCATTTCCATGTGGTAGCACATGAATGGGCCACGTGGCGGCCATTTATTGGCCCACATCATCCACTTTCACAGTCACCCTGATATGTCATCTTCCATGTCATCCTGCCATGTCTTGTACGATATGCCATGTGGTTGTACGGACTGCCACATGGCACTTTACCATTGGTCCATAGATTGACCAAAAAATGTCAAAAATGAGTTACACGTGGTAGCCTCTAGTGTTTCCACATCACCATGATGATGTGAGCATGAAACGGGTCACCCTCTACGTGTGACACGTACATTGTATAGATGTTGACATCATTCGTACTGATGCTAATGTCAGTAGTAGGGATGTTGACTCATCCCTGCTAACTAGGCTAGGTTGACCAAAACTTTGACCACGAATATCATTTGATCTGTAACTCCGTCTGTTGAGGCCATTATGAGCTTCCTTAGTTGCTTCTATGAATTCTGAGTTGTCCTTAGTCTTCTCTAGATCCTTTTTGGATCATAGCCACTACATGAAGAACCCGGCCCTACTTGATGAAAGGACACAACCCGAGCGCTTCTAGGCTAGTATAAATAAGAGAGACTAGTGTCACATTCACTCACTCACCTAAGTCACTCATCTAGTGCACAAGTTTGAAGGAATCTGCAGTTGCCGAAAGAAGGAGAGAGAGGCGCATTGCTCGGTCTTGAATATTCTCTAGTGTTTGGTTTATTATCTTGGTATTGTATTCCCAATATATATTAAGGAAGTTTTGTTGGGTTTTCTCCCCCATGAGGGTTTCCAAGGATAAATGTTGTGTACCTTGTGATTGTGTTTCTTTCAGTGATCCTTCTTATGATATTATTGTCTAGTAAATCGAAAAGAACTTAACAACAGCTCTAAATTTAACATGGGATCAAAGCTTGACTGAATAGAGAACCTTTCATTGGTTAACCAAAAACATCATTGTTGTTGTACAAGAAAATTAGGGCTTTTATTGGAAGAGAATTTCAGCCTAAAAACTATCTAGGGAAGTGCACCCTAGCCTAGTCATTGCATTGGAAGCTTAAGCGCACCTTTTCAGTGGCCAGAGCCTCCAGAAAGTGAAACCCTAGTTTTCACTGGGACGAGAAAACTAGGAAACCAGAACCAGTACCAGTCTAGATTTGTGCAGGCTCAGTTTCAAAGGGAAAAATTTGGATTTTCTTAAAATAGACTACACCAGCCTACTCGCCTCAGCCAAGTGCACCTCCTGGTAATTTCATATTTAATTTCTAAGCACTTCCAATTTTTGGTCATTTTCCCAGCTCCAGATCAAGATGTCTGCAATAAACAAGCTTGTTGACAAGTTAGAAGGTGTGGAAAACTTTTGTTCCTGGAAGTATAGGATTTCGCTCATTCTTGAAGAGACTGACATTGTAATATTCATCAAGGAAACTGTACCAAAACCCGTAGATGTTGCAGTTAAAGCAAAGTACCAAAAGGATATGGTTAGGGATAAAAGAATCATTGCAAACTTTATTAAAGACCACTTGATCCCTCAAGTGTCTTACAAGAATAATCCAAAAGAAATGTTTGATTCCCTAACCAGAATGTATGAAGGAAGGAATATCAACTGGAAGATGATTCTAAGAACCCAATTCAAGAATACAAAGATGCAGAAAGGAAAAATCGTTCATGACTATTTCTCTAGGGTTTCTCAATTCAAGGAACAACTAAAAGCAATTGGAGACAACCTAGATGAAGATGAATTCATAATGACAGCTCTTAATGGTCTCACAAGACCTTGGGATGCCTTCATCCCAACTATCTATGCAAGAAAGGAGAAACTCCACTTTGACAGTCTTTGGGAAGAATGTGTTCAAGAATAAGCAAGAGTAGTTAACTGAGAAGCAATACTATTAAGAGATAAAGATCAAGCCCTAGTTGCTCATGCTAAAGGAGGAAAGAAAAGGTCTCACTTCTAGAATGAGACTCACCTACATAAGAAATCTCACTCCCCAAAGAAATTCACCCATTTCCATAAAGAATCTCACCCTCCAAGGAGATTCCAAAATTTTCAGAAAGGTCAAAGAAGAGAAAAGGATTTCTCCTCTTATCAATGCTACCATTGTGACAAGATGGGACATATTGCTAAGAATTTTCCAGCTAGAAGAGAAGAATACAAGAAGAGAAATAACAAAAGACACCATGCCCATGCAGTTGAAGATGATGAACCACCCACAAAGATGATTAAAGAAAATATTGAAGACTATGTTTTGTTCTCTACCCTCTCAAGATCTGTGTCACCTAGAGAGGACACTTGGCTCATAGATAGTGTTTCTTCTAAGCACATGACAGGTCAGAGAGACATCCTCTCTAGCCTTACAGAAAACAAAATTCCCTAGAAAGTTACAATCGGAGATGATTACCAATACCCTATCAAAGGAGTAGGAGAATCCACTTACAAACTTTATTCAAGGACCTCGATGAAGATGAAGGATGTACTATATGTACCAGGTTTGACAAAGAATTTTCTTTCTATCTCAGCTTTAAATAAAAAAGGATTTGGGGTTGCATTCATAGATGGTGAAGTCCTTATGTGGCCTAAAGGAAAAACCATGGAACATGCAATTGTTATTGTAACAAAAGAAGGTGGCCTATATAAATTAAAAGGTCACTCAGATGCAGCCTTGACTCACTCCACTGAAATTCCATGTGAACTTTGGCATAGAAGACTAGCTCACATCAACTACAAAACCTTACCATGTGTAAGCAAGGTAGTGATAGGTCTACCAGAATTCAAGGTTGATCATGAAGGTTTGTGAAAGGGATGTGCATAAGGAAAGAACATAAAGAATCATTTCCTGAAGAGCAACAGTAAAATAGAAGGAATCTTGGAGCTCATCCACTCATATGTATGTGGTCTAATGCCATCAACCTCTCTTAGTGGGTATGTATACTATGTGTCATTTATTGATGATTATTCTCACAAAACTTGGGTTTACTTCTTGAAATCAAAAGATGAAGTGCTTGAAAAATTCAAGGAATTCAAAGCCTTGATAGAGAATCTCTCTGAAAGAAAAAAAACAATATACTCAAGTCAGATAATGGAGGAGAATACACCTCAAATAATTTGTAAGCTTTTGCAGAGATGTCGGGATTAAGAGGGAGCTCACCACTCCCTACAATCCTCAACAAAATGGTGTAGAAAAAATAAAGAATAGAACTATAATGGAAGGAGTGAAGACTATGATCCATGTTCAAGATCTTCCAATGCACTTATTAGCTGAAGCAGCAAGAACAACAGTGTATGTCCAAAACAGATCATCCCATAGTGCACTTGGATTCAAAACCCTGGAAGAAATGTTCTTCGGAAAGAAGCAAGAAGTAAGCCATCTCAAGATATTTGGTTGTCCAGTGTTTTTACACATTCCGAAAGAGAAGAGAACCAAGTTGGACCCTTCAGGAAAGAAGAGAATATTTGTTGGATACTGTGAGGTCTCTAAGGCCTTCAAAATTTATATACTAGGTTTCCATCATATTGAGATCAGCATAGATGTAACCTTTGATGAAGATGAAGCACTCAAGAAATCAAGGATATGCCATCTTGAAGAAGTATATGAAGAAGATCATGTAGCTCCCAGAGTTGCAGAACCAGTGAGGGAAGTTACAAATACCCCTGATGATGAGATTCCAGAAAATTGTGATATGATAGAATCTCAAGAACCTCCCTAGATGACGATCTCTCACAAGAGAAAGCCAGCTTGTGCAAGGGAACTCATTCAATATGGAAATAAGTATGGTGCCCCAGAAGGAACCATGAGACAAGTCAAGAAACCTAATCCATTCTCTAGTTATATGGCTTTAATGTGATATCTCGTAGAAAAGGAGCCTACTTGCTTTGAAGAATCCATTCAGAAGAAAGAATGGGAGATGCCATGACAGAAGAATACCAACCCTTTATAAAGAATGATGTATGGGAAATAGTTCTAAGACTGAAGAACAAAGATGTGGTATCTTCCAAATGGTTATACAAGATAAAACATGTTTCCGACGGAAGTATTGAGAAACATAAAGCAATACTTGTAGCTCGTGGATTTTCTCAAAAGGAAGGCATTGGTTATGAAGATATGTTTGCTCCTGTAGCCATATACACTTCTATCAAAACCATCATAGCTCTTGCATCCAAGATGAAGTGGAAGTTACACCAGATGGATGTGAAAACAACCTTCTTAAATGGTGTTATTGAAGAAGAAGTGTATATAGAACAACCTCAAGGGTTTGAAGTTGAAGATAGAAAGACTCATGTCTGCATGTTGAAGAAGACTATGTATGAGTTGAAGAAAGCTCCTAGAGCTTGGTATGGCAGAATTGACAGTTTCCTGGCGAGCTTGGGCTTTACCAAAAGTAAAGTTGATTCTAACCTTTACTTCAAGGTTATGAATGGCGAGCCAGTTATATTGTTGTTGTATGTGGATTACTTATTCTTAACTGGAGAAGAAAATATTATCACTGATTGTAAGAAGAAGCTCGTTGTAGAATTTGAGATGAGAGACCTGGGCCTAATTCATTATTTCTTAGGTCTTGGGGTTTTGCAGAGCCCAAAGAAGATCTTACTTAACCAAGGGAAGTATGCAGTTGAAATACTGAAGAGATATGATATGTTGGAATGTAAATCCATGAACACACCAATGGAAACAAAGTTGAAGCTCGGGGTTGATACTTCGTCAAAATTGGTTGATGATACGTTGTACAGACAGATCATTGGATTGTTGATGTATCTAACGAATACTAGGCCAGATATATGTGTTTTTGTGAACACCTCTAGTTAGTATCTAGTAGATCCCAAACGTGTTCACCTTGTTGTTTCAAAACATGTGATGAGATACCTTAAGGGTACGTTGGACTTTGGTCTCTGTTATAATGGAGATCATGACTTCATACTGGTTGGTTATACTGATTTAGATTGGGCTAGAAGTGTTTCTGACAGAAAGAGCACTTCAAGATGTTGTTTCAGTCTGGGTTCAGCCATGATTCCATGGCAAAGTAGGAAGCAATCCAGTATTGCTCTCAAAACGCCAGAAGAGGAATACATTGCAGCATGTTCTGCTAGTTGTGAAGCCATATGGCTTCGGAAGTTGTTGACGGTTCTATTTGATCTGGAGATGAAAGCAACCGTGATCTATGTGATACCCATAGTTTCACACAGATGACGGAGAACTCTGTGCTCCATGACAAGTCGAAGCACATATAAATATAGTATCGCTACATTCATAATATGGTGTTGAGGGTAGTTGTAAAGCTCCAATATGTTAGCACAGATGAGCAGGTTGCAGATGTTTTGACTAAGCCTATGTCTTGTGTAAATTTTTTAAACTTTCGAGACAAGCTTAGTATAGTCTGAAAGGACCTCCCTCAAAAGGGGGAGTGATGCTAATGATACTATGGCATCCTGACCAACAACAGGTAGCTCCGTTAGGATTTTATATCCTAGGGGACTAATCATCCCTGGACATATCCCAAAGGTCCGGTAAGGACGGTCTATCAGAGTACATGTGCATGTATATGCCATTTGTGGTTAGTAGTCGTAGCTCCATTAGGATTTTTATAATCCTAGGGAATCTTATGATTCCTGGGCAGATCCTGAAGGTCCGGTAAGGATGGTCTGTCAGAGTACCATGTGGTAGCTCCGTTAGGATTTTATATCCTAGGGAATCTTATGATTCCTGGGAAGATCCCTAGGGACTGTCAGAGTACCACAAAATGTTGTTGTTACACCTTCCTCATTTTGTTGCTATATGATGATGATGATGTTATCTCAACCTTGTTTTTATGATGTCATTGTTCCATCCTCATGTTGTTGATGATGTTGTTGTTTTGGTCTCGTGTTGTTGATGATTTTGTTTCTTCGGCCTTGTGTTGTGATGATTTTGTTGCTCCAGCCTTGTGTTGTTGATGATGATGTTGTTGATGTTGTTCTTATAGCTTTTAGGCTAACTAATGTTGATGTTTCAGATTCCAGCTCCATGTTGTGAATGATGATGATGATGATACTCCAGGTCCATGTTGTGAATGATGGTGTTATTGATGATGAGAAAAACTTACGACCATTTATAGATATGTCAGTCAGTGTTCTAGATGTTGTTGATGTTGCTTCCCTCTCTCTTTCTCCTGATGATGTTGTAGAATACCCTTCTTGTTAAGGGGTAGTCTTGAAATATTGTAACTGCGAAGAATATTCTACTTATTATTGAGTTATTATCTTATAGATCAATCCCCTTTTGTGGATTGATCATGTCGGGACTTATGTATGATCAAATCCCCTTTTATGGATTGGTCAAACCCTAATTAAATTATGGTAATTGAGAAGTCACCCCCCAGGGATAATTAAAATGGTTTTAGCCACTAAATGAAGAAGTCGGCCCTGCTTGATGAAAGGACACAACCCTAAGGCTCCTAAACTAGTATAAATAAGAGAGGCTAGCCCCTCATTCACTCACTCACTTAAGTCACTCATCTAATGCACAAGTTTGAAGGAAGTTGCAGTTGCCAAAAGAAGGAGAGAGAGGCGGATTGCTCACTCTTGGATATTCTCTAGTGTTTGGTCTATTATCTTGGCATTGTATTGGCAATCTATATTAAGGAAATTTTTGATGGGTTTTCTCCCCCATGAGGGTTTCCAAGGATAAATGTTGTGTACCTTTTGATTGTGTTTCTATCAGTGATCTTGCTTATCCTATTATTGTCTAGTAAATTGAAAAGAACTTAATAGCAGCTCTAAATTTAACAACTCCACCAAAGGAAAGAGAGCAAAGGGAGAAAATGGTGACAACAACAGTAGAGAACATAAGAAGTCTGGAAGAAAAGTGTGCCAAGCTATACGAAGAAAACACAGAAGTATGGGCTCAATTGACAGAAGACATGGAGTTGCAAGAAATTGGGCAAAAGCTACAGGCTACGCGGGACAAAACGCGGAAGTTTAAGGAAGTGATGAGCACCTTACCACCAACAGAAAGATGGAAAAAATAGAAGAAAATAGAAACTTATACTCATAGATGAACCAAATGAGGGTGGAGAAACATGCTCACACAGAGAATATTGAAATGTTTTAGGAGGAAGCATACAAGGTGACAGTAGAACTACTAGCTACATAGGGAATTGTGCAACAAGAAACACAAGAAAGGGAAAAGATCACAACTTCAAGGGAAACATTTCAGAAGTTCATGGAGACTTGGAAGAAAGCCTAAAGTGGTTTGGGACGAGCCACAGGTGAATGTTGGGGGTGTTGATGTTACAGTAGCTACGGGAGCTATTAACCTCCACGTGTAACCTTTGACTAGAATGGAATATTTTGAAAGCAAGGAAAACCCTAAATAGATGTGTGAAAGCCCTAGAAGACAAGTCAGCGTCGCAGAATAAATAATATTAGAATATTATCTTCCTGAAAGACAATTCGGCTCCACAGGAAAAAGATAAACAGAAAATATAATTACCATAAAGTCAGGTTGGCCCAACCAGAAAAGTCACTAGATAGATTAATATAAATAAAGGACATTATAGCTCATTTGTACACCCAGTCATAGTGCAAGTCTTATGGAGAGGTGCAGTTGTTGCAACTACAGCTGCAAGGAAGAATAAGGGCATATGGTCATCTCTTGGTCTTGTTCTCTCTCTAGCGCTATCAAGTGATATCCTTGGTGATTCTCTTGGTGATACTCTTGGTGATATTCTTGTTAAGTATGGCACAATTTTGAGAGAGTAGTGCAGTTGTAGTCGTTGCATTTGTGTATGGTACTTGTTCTGTGGATATGAAGAGTCTCTCTTGTGTGCTATCCTTGGAGAAGGAGCGCTCTACTCATCTTGAGTTGTTTTTGCAATTAGCAAATAGGGTTTATCTGTTGGTTCTAGTATGACTTTCCAGAATATTTCTTTCAAAGGTTAAAGAAGCTCGGGGGTGGCCTTGTGCCTATGGTTAGGTGACAATATTGTGATATTGTTTATGGTAAAATGAAAACACCTAACAGGTTATGGACCCACACTATCTTCAGACAGTCTAACCACTAGAAGAAAGATTGGGAAGTTTATTTTCAAGATCGTTATAGCATCAGTTGCAATTGCAGTCAAGGTTTACAGCGGAAACAAACCCTAACTCATTTGTCCGAGCACCTATAGTGAAGTGTTTGGCATATTTCTTTGGCATCCTTGTGTGTCCTATCCTAACGCACCTCTTGGTACTCTCATCTATAAAAAAAATTCAGGTTTGAGTTTTTGGTCAAAGTCAAAGTTTGACTAGTCAAAGTCAAAGGTTGACTGGTCAAAATCAAAGGTTGACTTTTGGTCAAAGTTGAAATTTTAGAGTTTATAGCTTGTTCTAATCATTGAACCTTCTGATTCAGTTTCTAACCTCTCCTTGTCAAGATGGTATCTAGCTTCAAATTGAAAGACAAGTTGGACGATGCTACAAAGATTTCAAGGTATGCACTTGTATATGCTTTTCAAGTTATATCATCTAGCAAAAAATGGGTATGTTTGCAAGCGATGTACAAGAGACCTTGTCCAATCGGTGATCTTGGATTCAGTGCGATCAAAGGAACAAGCGCACCCTCCATATAAGCTGAGGCTTCAGGTTCCAGGTTTGATTAAAAACATAGTTACCAACTTAATGAGAACTGTGACCTCAAAACGAGAACTCTGGCCCAAAAGACCTATATTTTTCCAAAAAAAACATGAAAATCAACCCCCAAATCAAAAAGTGGTGCTACCGGTAGCACCATTTTTTCAAATGGGGTAAAAATTACAACATATTTCAAACATGGCCTTCTAAAATCATACAATAGCTCAGAAAAACCTTCAAATCGACACCTAAAAGAGAAAATGATGTTACAATTTTTTTATTTTTTTTCAAAACATTAAATTTATAAATATTTTGAAATTGTATTTTTAGCAGTCGGTGCCATTAAAACCAAAACCTCAAAATCAATCATCAAATTGAAATGTACTATTACCGGTAGCACCCATTTTAAATTTGGGGTATTAAAATGACATTTTTTTAAAGTGGTAATCAAAATCATTGTTACTGCAAACAAAATCATCAAATCAACCCTTAAATACTTACTTTTTAAATCTTATTTTATCACTCCAAACACAACATAATACATAATACCATAAAAACAATACATTTAAAAATATATAATCAAAACCCAA
>ML779698.1:1594235-1607935 GCA_009831015.1 Picea engelmannii | reverse complement strand
GAAAAAAAATGAAAAAACAAGCATTTAAAAAAAAAAAAAGTGGAAACATTATGTATGAGAAAATTTAAAATATCAAAAAACCACTTAAAAATGAAATGGGGGTGCTACCGGTAGCACCATTTTTAAAAATGTGGTAAAAAACTTGACCCCCCAAAAAATGATAACTCTGTAGAGTTCTCATTAAGTTGGTAACTATGTTTAAATTGATAAGTTTCCAATTTGCACATATCAAGGTTAATAGTTGTTATATTACAAATTGTGAAAGCAGACTTTGAAAGGTTATATTACTGCTATATGTAATGAATACTTGATGGCATGTGAATACTATTGATATCGATGCTTATTGTACTTGTTTGCAAAATAAACTAACATCTCCTCTAGAGAGATATTTCTTGTTTTGCTCCTGGGTAGGTCACCTTGGTCATACTATGTTGATCATCATGAAATTTGTATTCATTATTGTTACCATAGATATGTTCTTATGAAAATGTTATTATACTGAAAATACTTTTATTGTTCTTGTCTTGGGCAGGTTATCTTACAATATTTCATGGAGGATACCATGGAGATGTATTTGCTTGTTCCAAATAGGTTACTATGGAAGAATGATTGATCACAACAACGCAAGAATGGTGTCTGCTATTTTCCTTTGTTATTGTTATTGTTCCATGAAAGTCACAAGTAATAGATCTAGGAGGGAGCTACAATGATCGTTGCAAGCATGGAGTAGATGATTTCATCAGTGGTGAAGCATATGGTCTCACCAAGTATCAATTATAAAGGAAGCATGGAAAGAAAAGGAGTTTTGGACATCCTTCACCCAGATGCATGTCAACCTTCCCACTAAACGAAGAGAATGGGATTAGGAGGGAGATCATCACTTCCTACAATCCTCAACAGAATGGTGTGGAAGAAAGTAAGAATTGTTCAATTATGGAAGCAGCAAAAGCCATGATCCATTATTAAGACTTACCAATGCATCTATGGGTTGAAGCAGGTAGGATTGTGATAAGTTCCATGATAAAGATCTTGTAGCTCCTAGGATTGCAGATGCGGAGGAAGGTAAGAATGTTGTATCAGACATGGAAAAACCACAGAGATCTGAAGATTCCAAGAAATAAAGAAAAGCAAGAACAACCAATTGAACCAGTTATTATACCAAATATCATAAGACTACCAGCATGGTTTGAACCCACTAGAAGCAGTGAAGCAGAAGGAATGGAAGGAAGTTGTGATGAAGAACAATGTATGTGAGAAATTGTGAAAAAGACTTATCAATGGAAGCATTGATAGATACAAGGCGATGATTCAGAGCTAGAGGGTTCTCCCAGAAGGAGGGAGAAGACTATGATGACAGCTTGTTCCGGTAATCAAATATACCTCTACCTAAGCCATTATATCTCTTGCAGTATCCATGAGTTGGAGTTTACATCAGATAGATATAAAATATTGTTCTTCTCAATAGAGTAATTGAGGAAGAAGCATATGTAGAGAAACCTCAAGGTTTTGAGGTATAACAAAAAGAGACCCATGTATGCAGATGGAAGAAGACCTTGTATGGATTCAAGCAACTTCGTGCAGAGCCTCTCATGTACATCAGAAGCATGGTAAAAACTTCCTATGACAGAGGAAGTGTACTGAAATGGTTCTTCAGAAATCCGCGATGATGGATTGCAAATTCATGGAAAACTCTCATGATGACAGATCTGAAGAAGTTGAGAGACTCTGATCCAATAGACCCGTCCCTGTACCAATAATTGATTGGCTCCTTGAAGTATTCGATGAATACTAGGTCGGACATCTTCTTTGTTGCGAACATGTCGAGACAGTTCCAGGTGGAACCTAGACAAAGAGCATTGGATAGTTGCAAAGCATATCCTGAGATATCTTTGTGGGACAATTACTTACGGTTTGAGATATGCCTCAAACAGTGATGTACAACTACATGGATGCACTAACTCAGATTGGGTAGGGAGTGCAGATGACAGAAGAAGTGCTTCTTGGATATGTTTAAGTTTGAGATTTGCCACGATATCATGGGCTAGCAAGAAACAATAGTTTGTTTCACTCAACACTGGAGAAACAGAGTATATTGTTGCTTGTGATACTTGTACGGAAGCAGTGTGGTTTCGTAAGTTGGTTTCTAGACTGTTTGATTAGGTGTTGGATTCAACCATGATATATAATTTGTGATAACCAGGGTTGTGTGAAGCTCTCAGAGAACCTGTTGTTCCATGATAGGTCAAAGCACATTGAGATCAAGTATTATTTTCTCCATGATAAAGTCCAAAGGGGAGAAGTGGTTCTCTAGTATATCTCCACTAATGAGCAAATAGCAGATATTTTGGTAAAGCCTCTATTCAAGATGAAACATTTGTGTACTTAAGGGACAAGTTGGGGCTCGTGGAGATGACTTCCTTATTGAAAAAGGAAGTGATTACTCCTAGGTTGGGAGAGCGCACTGATATGTTATTGATTTATGGACAGTCATTTTCCAGTTTGGAAAATGGTCCAAGTTGGGAATTCACCTTCCAGTCCGGAAAGTGGCCCAAGATTTGTGACGGAAAGTCATTTTCCAGTTCGGAAAATGGTCCATATCGAACAGTCATTTTCGTAATGAAAATAGTCTGAAAGAACGTTGATTTACCATAGACAGTGATTCCCCTTGTGGCTTGTGTGGAGGAATGGTCTAGGACATTCATTCTTCTTGGAAATCACTCTGAGTAGTGGTCAAGCATAATGGTCTGCCTCTCTGGGAAGTCATTCTTTCGAAGTTCACAGTTGTGAGTAGTTTCGAAGAATGGTCTATTATAGGAGGTTGGTGCAGGACAGTCATTTCCATATGAAATGGTCCGGACAATCATTCCCTAGGGAAGACTCATTCTCTCTAGGTTGCACTGTGATTAGTGCCAAAAGAATGGTCCAGGTTCAGAAATCAGGGACAATTATTATTCTATGCTTGAGAAGAATAGTCGAGATAGACCATGGTTGATGTTTAACTTTCCGAGGACAGATGCTCTTCCAAATCTCACAAATGTGAGTGTAAGAATGGCCCAAATGACTCAGTTCGTATCATGATATTGTTATGCAGGTTGATATCAAATGATATGGTTGTTGTAGAGGTTGTATGTCTCTGGACAATAGTTGTATGCTACTATGGTGGATGTGATCCGCTGGTAGTGACTATGTGTCACTAGTTAGTAGTTGTGTGCTACTAGGAGTGGTTGTGTACCACTGGATATTAGTTGTATACTACTATGAATAGACATAGTTGTGTCCTATTGGATGCCATTGTTATGATTTCCATAGAGACTATCTATTTGGATAGTGATGATGGTGCTCATGATTTGATCATGAGATAGCATGTCTGGCTATAACGATGTTATCAGTTGAATGATCTATTTGTGCTCAAGACTATTTCCTTTAATACCTCCCTAGCTAGGAGGGAGTGTTGATGTTACGGTAGTTGCAGGAGGTATTAACCTCCACGTGTAACCTTTGACTAGAATGGAATATTCTAGAAGCAATGGAAACCCTTAACAAATGTGTGAAAACCTTGGAAGACAAGTCGGCCTAGAAGAATAAATAATATTATAATATTATATTCCAGAAAGACAAGTCGTCTCCACAAGAAAAGGATAAACAGAAAACATAATTTCTAGAAAGTCAGGTCGGCCCATCCAGAAAATTCACTAGACATATTAATATAAATAAAGGAAATTTTATCTCATTTGTAAAGCCAGTCAGAGCACAAGTCTTATAGAGAGGTGCAGTTGCAGCTGCAACTGCAGCTGCAAGGAAGAATAAGGGTGTATGGTCATCTCTTGGTCGTGGTCTCTCTCTAGCGCTATCAAGTGATATTCTTGGTGATTCTCTTGGTGATATTCTTGCTAAGTATGGCGCAAGTTTAGGAGAGTAGTGCAGTTGCAGCTGCTGTAGTTGTGTGTGGTACTTGTTCTGTGGATATGAAGAGTCTCTCTTGTGCGTTATCCTTGGAGAATGAGTGTTCTACTTGTCTTGAGTTGTTGTTGCATTTAGTAGTTAGGTTTTATCTGTTAGTTCTACTATGATTTTCTAGAATATTTCTTTCAAAGGTTAAAGGTGCGCGGGGTGGCCTTGTGCCTATGGTTGGGTGACAATATTGTGATATTGTCTATGGTAAAATTGGTAAAATGAGCACACCTATTATTTCTAACGGGGGTCTGTTGGAGCAGTTCATTTTGGGACAAGTTTTGGGAATCGTGTAGGAGAAAACCATGTGAGAATTCGGCTAAGGAGCAGCGCGCACAGAGGAAAGGAAGACAGTTAGCACATTTTCAGGAGTTAGCGTGTGCAGAAGATGAAAATTAGTTAGAATTACTTAGACCTTTTGGTCCATTTTGTAATTGGCTAAGCCTTAGTATCAATGTATAAATACATAATGGGTTTTTGGGTAGAAGGGGGTTAGAGATATGATGATTAGATGTTGAAGTTTGGGAGATGAAATAGAGTGATATGATGATAGTGAGATAGAATGAGATAAGTGTGCACTGTATGCGCGAATGACTAGGGAGTTTTGGGTAGAACGGATGTATCTTATGTGAGCACAGTGCACACATGTTATAAGGACTGAATATGAATGAATAATATAAGAAGCTAGTGGTTCTAGACGTGGCCCAGTTGGGGTGAACCACGTTAAATTATTGTGTTCGGATGTGTTTTCTACCATGATATGTTGTTTTAGATTGTTTATTGCGCACATGTAATAGATGCTTATGGGTTAATATTAATATGTATATGATGGTTCCACGCACATGTTGAATGATTAAGTTAGATGAATCTATCAAATGTTATTACATTGTTATGATTCGCGCACATGGTATATTGCATGTTGAATGAATGTTAAGTCAGAATGAATGTTAGAATGGTCTTCATTCCCTTCATGACTATGAAAGCCTAGTTCCTGCAGTCCCCTTAGGTACCTCGGGTGAGACTTCAACTTCTTGAGGATGATGCCGAAAACGTCGGTATCTTTAGGGTTTTGTTGAATTAATGTTGAACCTCGTGTTTATTTCTTGGAAGGAAATTATCCTAAGTGCACCAACAAGGGGATACAAAAATGTTCGTACAAGTATGTTCAAAGATTCATCTCGTATGGGGATATTCCCCCTTCCTACACCCGATACTACCCATATCACTCCAGTGAACATGATTTCATCATTTAGTAGTGGATCCCTTGGGTCTGTTGTGTTGGAATATTCTCCAATACTAAGAGGGGGGTTGAATTAGTACTGAGTACTTTTTACCATTTTTAATCATAGAAAATGTAAAGATTAACTTATCAACAATTCCATTGACTTATAATTGCATTTAACATGTCATGAACATATAACCATAAATAGTACCATTCAACAATGCATCAAATCCTACATAGTGTATAAGATATTTTTACGTGGAAACTCAAATGGGAAAAAACCATGAAATGCTTTCTTATAGATCAGAAGATTACATTCATAGGAAACACCAACTTACAGAATTCTTCAGCACCAACTAGAAGGACGCATCAACCCCTTGTTTACAGGCTCCAAAAAGAAGGAAGCTACAACTCCCTAAATTCTCCAACTCCAACTAGAAGGAGGCTTCAACCCCCTAGGTTACAGGCTCCAACCTGAAGGAAGCTCCAACTCCTTTTATTCTCTAGCACCAACTAGAAGGAGGCTCCAACCCCCTGATTTACAAGCTCCAAACATAACGAAGCTCCAACTCCATATATTCTCTAGCTCCAACCGAAAGGAGGCTACAACCCCCTTTCCTTGCCCATTCCTTCCTCCCTAAAATATAAATGGAGACTTAATCTGTCACTGAAACCGTCACCCATAATCAACCTGTCACTATCATTGATAATCAACCTATCACTGTCACTGATAATCAACCTGTCATTGTCACCGATACTCAACCTTTCACTGTCACTGATAATCAACTTGTCATTGATAATCAACCTATCACTGATAATGATACATCATCATCATCATCACATCATCATCAACAAAACTAGATCCACTCACATAAATCCAATGCCAAGATACCAAAAACATATGCCTGACATCACCAACATATGCCTCAAACCATATGCCAAGATATGTGTGCCATAATATCCATAAATCATATACCAAAGATATGCCTCAAACATATTCCATATCATTCATGATATGCCTCGACCATGTACCAAAAGATGTGCCTCAGACATATTCCATTTCATTCATGATATGCCTCAACCATGTACCAAAAGATGTGCCTCAAACATATGCCATATCATTCATGACATGCCTCAACCATGTACCAAAATATATGCCTTAAGTATATACCATAACCACCAAGATATGAACATCAAAACACATAGAAAGCATACATTACATTCTGTAACAACCTGATACATCAGATCTCATATCACCAACATATGTCTCTAGCCATATGCCAAAGACTCTCCAAGATATGCTTCAAAGCATATACCAAAATATCCAAGACATACTTCAAAACATGTAGACAAATATACCTTTCATCATGAGGAAACCCTAATGCATCAGATCTTTAATCAACATAACTTTCTCAACCTTAGCATCAAGACAAGGGCTCCTTCTTCAAAACGTTTTCACAAATCTGCCACTCATATTGACTGTCAACCCATGGACATCCGCCCTTTGCTTCATTGTGACCCACGTACATCCACTCTTTGCGCCACTATGACCTGCGTACATCCGCTCTGTGCTCCACTATGACCTGACGGATAACCTCAGAAATCCACTCTTTACTCCATTGTTACCCACATACATCCACACTTTTCTCCACTATGACTTGCAGATAACCTCATAAATTTTCACCTTGCTCCTCTGCAACCCGCGGATAACCTCAAAAAAATAGTAGTCACCTATTTCTCTCCTCAGCCTCCTTTCTCCTGAGCCAAATTTGCTTCATTGAAATCCCCAATATTCCTAGAATAAGCATAGACCCAGTTATGTTAGCTCCATACCATAAACACACACTTGCTTGAAAAATAACCAAATGAGAGGTTCTTGATGTGTATTTATACTTTTCCAAGTGCCTCCTTTATTTGAATTTAGGGCCGACCTGTAATTTCTTGTTGCAACAAATTTTCTTCTTTAATTAATTTTGGGGTCGAATTGTAACTTCTCGTCCTTAGATCTAGAGCTTCTTGACCATACTTCAAGGCTTCATCTTTAAGAGGGCATAACTTCTCAACCGTGAGGAACCACGTGGTGTATTGTTGGAGTTACTTCACACACACCTAGGATTTATTTTTCCTAAGGTTTTTATTTGTTTATTATTCATAATTAGTCATTATCCAGTCTCCTATATTTTAGGAGAGAATATTCCACTGGAGAATATTCTCTTTCAGTTCACACTTCAGTTTGACTAGTTGAGTTGAGTTTAAATGTTGCATTGGGATCATCACCATGATAATTCGACCTTGCCTTGGTATCATCACCAAAGTGGCGCATTAGCCTTGATTCCTTGAGTTAACTCCTCACTACGTTACGTTCAGTCTGTTAACTGAAGACTAGTTGACTAGTTAACTCAACTAGGTGGCAGTTCACTCCCGTAACTGCCTGAGAGACTAGAATAGGTGGCAGTTCACTCCCGTAATTGCTGGTGTGTGTCCATATCACTTTATACCACCGCTATGGTGACTTGGTTCACCTCAAGTCGAACTCATTGAGTTATACAGAGTATATCATGTGTAAATTATTCATTATTCACAACGGTTAATGAGAATTTTTTCTACTCTTTCTCTCCTTCTTCTTCCTTTTTCAATTGTCTCTGCAAATGTGTGTATCATTTTTTAGCTAGATCTATTTTTTGTAGGTTCAACACAAAATACATGGTATCAGAGCCGACAAACTGCTAAGCAAAATCTACACCAAAAATTTTTGCAAGTACAAAAGATTGAAGACAGCGAAAAGATGGAATTCCAAAAAGAATTCATTCTTACACCTTACAACTATTTTGCATGGAAGGATAAAATATCCATACATCTCTGATCCATAGGGTTGTATAGGTTAACCATGAATATAGATACAGAACCGACATCAGCCATAGAAAAATCCAAATACTTAAATCGCATGGATGAGGCACTCAGAACAATTTGCAGTCTTATTTCTCCCGATCTCCTTTTTCATATATCTTCCTGTAAGACTCCCAATGAAGCCTGGACCATATTGGAAGGGCTCTTTGGCAAGCAAGATGAGATGAGGAGACACATGCTAGAGGTGGAGATGCTCACATTGGATCCAAAAATCTTCGAGAATATCCAAGATTTCTTTACAAAATTCAAGGATTTATTGTCGCAACTCAAAGCTTGTGGGGTTGATAAATCGAAGGAGGAGAAACAAATGGTTCTCACAATTTTCTCCAAGCTTGGACCTGAATTCTTTCTATTCGTATCCACATTTCATACTTTCAGATTCACCTATGGAGCCACTTGGAAGATGCCTTCTCTTGAGGACTTTATCGAATCCTTGACACAAGAGTAAACCAAGCTCATCAACATACGAATAAGGAAGGGTACACAAAACCCTTCTTCGATGCCTCCGGATCCAAAGGAGAAAAGGGAAGAAAATGAGAGAAATGCAAGTACTGTCACAAAGGATTCCATTCAGAATCTGCATGCATGCAAAAGCAAATAGATCTGATGTCTCAGATACTTCATAAAAACAACCTTGGAGATCGCATCCCCAAGGGTGCAAAGAAGAATAAACCAGAAGATCCAAATTCTAAGAAAGGCAATTCTAGCCATGCCTTGATTGCCATCAACTCCTCTCCCGATGCTTGGATCATAGATTCGGGAGCATAACATCACATGGCTGCCTCAGAAGCAGTCTATTCTTCATTGGATGCATGCAAAGGTCCTCCTATTCTGATGGGGGGAAGCTCTTCTGTCGAAATCACCGGCAAAGGAAGGATTGAACTCACCAACGGAAGCTTCGAGAACATGTTGCATTTTCCCAAGATTTTTGTCAACCTTCTCTCTGTGTATCAGATGACGAATTTTGGCACCGGAAAGAAAGTCATATTCACACCAAAATCTGTGGACATATGTTAATGTTTATGCCATTATTATAGTTCTTTTCATTTCAATAGATAAGAGCAACATAAGAACAAGATCACTGAGAAATACACATTCACAAGAGACACAGCATTTATCCTGGGAAACCCTCTAGGGGAAGAAAACCCAGCAAAAACTTCCTTATCATAAATTACCAATACAATGTTCAAGAGATAACTCAAACCAATACAGAAAGTTCTCTCCAAAAGATGTGCAACTCTTCTCCCTCTCTCCTTTGCCGGTAACAGATCAGAACTTGTTTCTCAAACTGAGAAAGTGAGTTCTGTTCAAATGAGGTGCTAGCCTCCTTTATTTATACAAGTTCTGGCATGTGTGAAGTGTCTCTTCACTGGCAGGGCTGACTTCTTAATCTGGGTGGGTAAACCCACCTTTATTATATTTCTGGGTCTTCTTATTAACTGTTGGGGCCGACTTCTAATTCTGCCTATTATAATTGTCTATTAACCAATCCGTAAAAGGGGATTTGGTCCTAATACAATTACCGACATGATTAATCCACAATGGGGATTAATCCTATAAATAATATATCAAATAATAATAATAATACTCTTTGCAGTTACATTATTTCAACACTCCCCCTTAACAAGAACGGTATTCTGCAGCAGCATCATGTGAGAGAGGTCTGCATCATTAGTGGCATCAGGAGGACAGTATCGTCAATATCATCTTGGAACATTGGCTAGCATATTTACGAGTCATCGGAATTTTTCTTCATCGGCAGCATCATCATTCTCGAAAGAATTCCATCATCATCTGCATCAATATGTATCAGTAAAAATGATACCTCATCACAGCACTAGGTTGGCACATCACAGTACTACACTGGCTCAATGTCACAGCTGATAAGATGGTAGCTCAATGTCAGTCACATCTTGCTTTACGTCTGACAACTAGGTCTGAAGCAAGGTATACATCATCATCTTGCTTTACGTCTAACAACTAGGTCAGAAGAAAGGTATACATCATCATCTTGCTTTACGTCTAACAACAAGGTCAAAATCAAGGAATCATCTTTCTTTATGTCTAAAAAATAGGTCAGAAGCAAGGAACACATCATCATCTTTCTTTACATCTAACAATGAGGTCATAAGCAAGGAATCATCTTGCTTTACATCTAACAACTAGTTCAAAAGAAAGGAACACATCATCATATTGATTTATGTCTAACAACAAGGTCAGAAGCAAGGAATCATCTTGCTTTACGTCTAACAACTAGGTCAGAAGCAAGGAACACATCATCATCTTTCTTTACGTCTAACAACGAGGTCAGAAGCAAGGAATCATCTTGCTTTACGTCTAACAACTAGGTCGGAAGCAATGAATCACACAATGTCTTTCTTTACGTCTAACAGCGAGTTCAGAAGCAATGAATCATCTTTCTTTACGTCTAACAACGAGGTTAGAAGCAAGGAACACGCAACGTCATGCTTTACGTCTAATAGAGAGGTCAAATGCAATGACTCATCTTGCTTTAAGTTTAACAGTGAGATCAGAAGAAAGGAACACACAACATCATGCTTTACGTCTAACAGCAAGGTCAGAAGCAATGACTCATCTTGCTTTACATCTAACAGCGAGGTCAGAAGCAAGGAATATATATATATATATACTCCCCCTTTCAGGGAGGGTCCTTTCGGACGATACCAAGCTTATCTTGAAAGTGTTCAAACTTTACATGAGATAGAGGTTTGGTCAACACATCAGCAACCTGTTCATCCGTGCTAATGTACTGAAGCTTCAAGGCATCTCTCTATACCATGTCGCGGATGAAATGATATCGGATCTCTATGTGCTTCGACCTGTCGTGGAATACAGGATTCTCTGTCATCTTTATGAAGCTCGGGTTGTCACATAGAATCACGGTTGCTCTCATCTCCAAGTCAAATAGGCCAGTCAGCAACTTTCGAAGCCATATAGCTTCGCAGCTAGCAGAACATGTGGAAATGTACTCTGCTTCCGCTGTGCTGAGAGAAATACTAGATTTCTTCCTACTCTGCCACGAGATCATGGTTGATCCCAAACTAAAACATCATCCAGAAGTGATTTTTCTATCAGCAACGCTTCCTGCCCAATCTGCATCAGTGTATCCACTCAATGTGAAGTCATGATCTCCATCATAGCTGAGACCGTAATCCATTGTACATTTAAGGTACCTCATCACATGTTTTGCAGCCATTAGGTGAACACGTCTGGGCTCTACCAGAAACTGACTCAAGGTGTTCACTGCAAAACAGATGTCTGGTCTGGTGTTCATCAGGTACATCAACGATCCACTAATCCATCTGTACAGTGTGGCATCTATCAAGTCTGATGAAGTATTGACCAGCAGCTTCAGCTTCGCTTCCATGGGTGTATTCATGAACTTGCATTCCAGCATGTCGAATCTCTTTAAGATTTCGACCATGTACTTCCCTTGGTTAAGGAAGATCCTCTCATGACTCTTCCATACCTCAAGACCTAATTTATTATGCCAAGGTATTTCATTTTAAATTCCAAGGCAAGTCTCTTTTTACATTAAGCAATGAGCTTTTCTACTCCAATTAAAAATAATTCATCCACATACAGTAGTAATATTACTGGTTCATTATCCATAATTTTGAAGTAGAGATTTGAGTCTGCTTTACTCTTGGTAAATCCTAAGCTCGTCAAGAAATTGTCTATACGGCCATACCAAGCTCTAGGAGCTTGTTTCAATCCGTATGAGGCTTTCTTCAATCTGCAGACATGAGACTTCTTGTCTTCTATCTCAATTCCTTGAGGTTTCTCTATATACACTTCCTCTTCGATGACACCATTAAGGAAAGTTGTCTTCATGTCCATCTGGTGCAGCTTCCACTTCATCTTAGCTGCAAGAGCTATGATGGTCCTAATCGAAGTGTATCTAGCTATAGGAGAGAATGTCTCTTCATATTTAATGCCTTCCTTCTAGGAAAAGCCATGAGCGACAAATCTTTCTTTATACTTCTCAATACTTCCATTAGCAGCATGTTTTATTTTGAAGAGCCATCTGTAGGATACCCCATCTTTATTCTTCGATATGGGAAATATTTCCCATACTTCATTCTTCATCATGGATTGGTATTCCTCTGTCATGGAATCTGCCCATTCTTTTCTCTTAATGGATTCTTCAGAGCAGGTAGGCTCTTCTTCTAGAGATTACACATCAAAGCCGTGTAACTGGAGAATGGCTTTGGTCTTTTCACCTATCTCAAGGTTCCTTCTGGAACACCATACTTCTCTCCATATTGGATAAGCTCTCTTGCCCAAGTAGGCTTTCTTTTATGGGATAAGGTCATTTTAGGAGGTTCTTGAACTTCTGTTATATCATGATCTTCAGGAGTCTCCTCATCAGGGGAAGTTACAACTTCCCTTATAGGTTATGTAATTCTGGGAACTTCCCTCACGGATTCTGCAATCCTGGGATTTACAGGTTCCTCTTCATATATTTCTTCAAGCTGGCATCTTCTTGATTTCTTAAGTGTTGCTTCTTCATCAAAGGTCACATCCTTGCTGATTTCAATATGGCAGTGACCAGGTATGTAGATTCTGAAGGCCTTGGAGACCTCACAGTATCCCACAAATATTCCCTTCTTTCCGGAGGGTTCCATCTTGTTTCTTTTCTCTTTTGGTATATGAATAAACACTGGAAAGCCAAATATTTTTAGATGGCTTACCTCTAGCTTCTTTTCGGTGAACATCTCTTCTGGGGTCTTGAACCCAAGTGCACTATGGGATAATCTGTTCTACACATAAACAGCTACCATTGCTTCTTCTACCCATAAGCACATAGGAATATCTTGATCATGGATCATAGTCTTCACAACTTCCAGTATGGTTCTGTTCTTTCGTTCAGCTACACCATTTTGTTGGGGATCTTGATCCCAACATATTTGCAGAAGTTCACGAGCTCTTCTGAGGTATATTCTCCTCCATTATCTTACCTGAGTATCTTAATCTTCCTTACAGAAGGGCTCTCTTATCAAGGCTTTGAATTCCTTGATCTTTTTGAACACTTCAAATATATCCAGGTTTTTTACGAAAATAATAATTAATGAATGATACATAGTATACATACCCATTAATGGAGGATGATGGCATTGGGCCACATACATTTGAATGAATGAGTTCTAGGACTCCTTCTGCCTTGTTGTCCCTCTTCGGAAACGGGTTCTTGATGTTCTTCCCTTGTGCACATCCATTGCATACGCCTTCATGGTCACCTTTGAGTTCTGGTAAACCTGTGACCGCTTTGCATATGTATGGTAGCACCTTGTAGTTGAAGTGAGCTAATCTTCAATGCCAAGATTCTTTAATGGCGTGGGTCATGGCAGCTTCTGGGTGACCCTTCAGCTTATATAAGCCAATTTCTTCTCTTCCAATGATGATTGCTTCATTTATGATCTCTTCTTTAGCATGTTGCTTTCTGCAACCTTCGGTATAGCTTCCTCATGTGACCTGGAGCAAGGTCAACAAAACAACAAGAAAGAATAATATCCTTCTTGATAATATAAAGCAATAGCATGAACAATCATCACAGTAGCTCCTTTAGAGCTATTACTTATAATTTAGCAAAGATTAA
>ML779698.1:1563124-1573957 GCA_009831015.1 Picea engelmannii | reverse complement strand
AACATAGCCAAGTATCTGTGGTTAAACATTCAGCTTGTGGGTCGTTGTAGTTTGGGAGTTACACTCCGTGGAAAATAGGGTTTGTGGCTAGTCCTGAAACTAGTCAAAATTAGGTGTTTCGGGTAAAAACGTCATAACTTCTTATTAAAAGATCCAAATTCAGTGAGACCAATTGTGTTGGTTATATTATAGTCTGTAGTATGCTCTGTAACATTTTCAGATCTATTCATCAAAAAATTTGTGCATGGCACACTCTACAAGGTCGCTCTCTAGAATAATCCAGAATTCAGCAAGGTATGCCATTTTTGCTATAACTCCTTTTCTGAGAGGTTCCAAGTAGTGCCACTTGGAGGAATTGCATAAAACACACCGAATAACATTGTGTATCAGTGTCAGATCTTTATTCATTACAGGTACAAAGTAATGATTATTTCAAGTTAGGGTTGTTGACTAATCCAAAACTAGTCATGGTTGAGACAAGCAGTTGATGAGTTGGCACATACATGAGGTGTATAGTTGATGATATTTGTACATATTGATGAGTAATTGTTGATGAGTAGTTGACACATGATTGGTATATACTTGGTACATGGTTGGATGCACTTGTTTATGGTACAGGTTGATTACAGGTTGTTTGGCACAGGTTGGTGCATGGTTGATGCTCTTGTTTATGGTACAAATTGATATCTGTTGATGATTGTTGCCTCATCTCAGTTGGTGCTGAGAATGCAAGTTGAGTCTTGCATATAGAGATGGTTCTCTTGTAGAGTTGTACTCTATTCATTTGTTGTTGATAAACCCCAAGGATTGTAGTCAGTAATAAAAAGAAAATTGTACATACATCTTGTGTTCTTTGTGTTCATTGTGGTGATGACTTGTTGATGATATATTGTTGATATATGTTGTTGATATGTACTCACATCTAACTGGTTATAAATGACAACAATGGGTAATGAATAAATGTTGAATGCTAATTGATGAGTTTTTGTGCAAGAGGGAAGCTTTGGGAAAAAGAGCCCCACACTCATTCACCCCCCCTCTAAGTGTGGTAGGTGTTTCCAACAGTTAGCACCCAGATTTACAACCAATCCCCATGTTGTGTTTCCCCATAGGTCCATGAGCCCTCCTTTAGCCCCACCATGACTTGAAGTTGAGCCTCATTTTTCTCTCTTCGTCCATATTCTGGCCATATCTCGTGGGGGTTTCTGAAACATTTTTTTTTTTGCTTAATGGTGGCCTATGCATTTTTTTCTCGCATCATGCTTCCTTCCACTGCGTTGATGTTTCCCATATCCCGCTTACCATTATGCAGTGGCCTTGACCACCCACCTCTTGCATTATTTGGCCTTCGTTATGCACCTAACACTTTTGGATGAGAACCTGTTGCTATGAGTGTTCATCATTTGCTATGTTACTTTTGCAGTCCATTTATTAATTCATGTTCCATGCGCCTTACAAAAAATTACAAATTATATATTAAAAAAAATACAAATTACAAATACAAAAATAAAATATAGACATAAAGATCCAATTATTTTAGAAAATAGAACATTTACAAAACACTAGGAATCCCTTAAAATCTTGATTTTACCTTTTACCTGCACAATGAGAGATCATAAGAGATCTTTCCATACAACTAAAAGTGAGAAAATAGCTATAAAAAAATGTTTTTTAGAGTTGAACAGGTAGGACATGTCTAGGGAACGTGTCCAACACATGTTTGGCACATGTCTTATTTTAGGACACGTGTCCTAGCATGTCTGCCTGATGCGCAAGATACAGACATGCCACTCCTGGTGGGCAGGTCTTATTACTTAGCTAAGGAGACTAAAACTAAAAAAATCAAAGAAAAGGACCGAAAGATTTCCAAACTCAATTAGTGGTGAATCATTAATGAGTTTACTCATCTACCTAAAGTAACCAAACAAACAAATGGATACCCTAGACACTTAAGTGTGATATTTTCCAAGCCAATGAGCATGTTAGTTTAAAAACCATGCTCAAAATTATTGATGACAGACAAAAGGCTCTATTATCCCCTAGCATATGGATAACTAAGGAGATTATGTCTTGAGGCCCACAGATCCTAGACATGGAGTACCGAGAGCCATATTGACTTGAGCATGGCCCTGGAGGGCCCATCTTTCTTCTTCAGCACCTCCACCTTGTCAACCGCAGTAGCATCCATCTCATCGGCCTGGTCCTTCAGCAGCAGTAGGTCTTGCTCCATGAGGTAATGAGTCTGGGTATCATGGTATGTGTCACTCTGATTCTCAAAACATTTGAATATGTGCATTTGATTATTTTTACTTCTAATGTGTGCTTGGACCTTATTCCTTTCCACTTGTCCACACCTGGAGGGAATGACAGGATGCCCTAGTAAGTTGGTTCCCATAGGGTTTGAGTTGCCATTGAGTGGGTTCATGAAAGGTCATCGTTCGTTCCCACCATACTTACCACTTTTCATTTTTTCCCTCTCATCCATCACATACATTAGTCCGAGCATTGGGTTTTCCAAGCTAGCAAAGGGTTGTACGTTACCTTGTGGGAAGAAGGGGCTAAAGGCCCAGGGGATAAAAGTAGTTAGCAAAAGATAAAATCCAAAAGAACAAAACCTTCAGATGCTTCACCCAGGGATCCCCGAGAAAGCAATAAAAGGCTTCTCAGCAAGAAACGGAGGGACCCGTAAAATAATAAAATCAAGACCTAGTTGGAGGATAGGGGGTCTCATCATGACCCAACCTATTAGGTCCATGGGCATGTAGCGGTATGAAACTACCATTCAACTCGTCACCACACCAGGGTAGTGGCTCTTGGTGGCATAGCCAAGAGAAAAGGGGTCTCATCAAGAGCCAACCTTCTCATCTCCGTGAAATGCTTGTGGGTAACATTGTCACCACTGGTCACCACTCCAAGGTAGTGTCCCCTAACTAGTCTCTTGAAAGAAAAAGAAAATAAGATAAAAAGATAAAAGGCATGAATGGCCTTGGAAACATTTGCATCCATGACAAGGTGCATTTCACCCTCTTCAGAGGAACCCACAGGTAATCCATAAATTCCTCTGTCATCACTGCACCCATTGCTCAGACATCCCTTACCACCTCACCCACTTACATGGCATGGATTTTTCTTCACCCGAAAACATCCCACATCCAATGAGAACTAGCCCAATACGACATCCTAGCGTCCCCTTCAAACCTGGCTTGTAGAATAACATAGCGTCTTTGAGCACTTGTTTGAGAAAGGGGGTTTAATGCACATGTTTAAATAAATTGATTAATAGATGTGATTGACATTGTTATGATCCCTGTGACTTATGATCCCGTGGATGGTGTACTTGTTGTTGTTGCAGGGCCACACCCGATGGAAAAGTACACATGGGGAGATGATTAGTTTGGACCTCCATAGAGATAAAATACCACCAGATGGATGTTGAGACCCCATCCAGGGGCAAAGACAGATCAGAGGTTTGCACCGAAGAGAGAGGAGGACGTTCCACCAGAGACAATCTGGTAGACCTGGACCCAGGGGGGTCTTTCCCTTCTCACTATGATGTAGGCCTTGGAAGGCCCATGCTATCACCCATGTGACCCATGACATCACCCAACGTTTTGGCCACTTTGGAGGCAGTTGTGTGCCAAGTGGCACGTGTGGTTTGATTCGGAGGCCCAATGAGGCCTAACGTTTTCTCCTGGAGGCCAACGTTGCCCTAAAAAGGCCTAACGTCACCCTAAAAGGGCATGAAATCACCTTTTCTACTTGATTTAGGGTTTTATTATGTCATTTAATGTAAAAACTGGATATTACATGTAACTGGCCATGTCAATATTTTTTGACTTAATTCTAGTCATAGAAATTGTATAAATAACAGTTTTTACCCTTGTATTTTGGATCATCTTTCACTCACACTTGGTGAGGTCGGAAATTTGCGCCCTATTTGGGGTAAATTGACTGAAATTTAGTGTGCACTTGTTGGAGGAGGCTAACTTTGGACTATTTGGAAATTTTCTTGCTAGGGTTTATGCTTGATGATTCTTGATGAATGTAAGTAAGATTTATGCAATTCTTCTTCATTGAATGGTTATAGTTATGTTTATCTTGCATTTACATTAAGATAGTGAAATTGCTTGCTTAAAACTCTAGGAAGCTAAGCACATGTTATTGTCCATGCTTTAAAAGCCTTCACCTACTAGATTTTGCCAAGACGCTGATTTTTTTGAAGCTTTTGCTAAGGGCCTTGTCATTGCAACACCCTAGCACATTATTGTTTCATCTTAGCCGTCATTACTTCATCCTTGAGCTAAAGAAGGAGGAAAAATACTAGGGCCTAGGGTTACCTACACCCTAGTAGCTATTTTCCCCCTAGGGTTTGGTAGTTGAAGCCTTGGGTTACCAACACTTCAACTATTAACCTCTCTTGTCTTTGGTTCTCTTACTATCTTTTCCTTCAACATTTTCCACTGCCTAATAGACTCCATTTTCCCTAAAGGCACTAATGTAAGACTTGCTATTGAGTGATTGACTAAAACAACTATCAAAACCTACACCTTAAGCCTTCTACTAACCACTTCTAACATTAGAATAGCCTAACCTACTAACTTTGTTGTTGTTGTTACTAAAGAAAGCTACATCCATATTTTGTAGCATTAAAAGCATCTAAAAGAAATTGAAAAAGTTGATTAATGCTTTGCCTTACTTGCTTCAGACACATTCTAGTATTTTGATGTTAATGATTGATTATTCTTAGTCATTTTGAGGTTATTTAAGGCACTTATTGTGAAGTTATTGTCTTATAAATATTGTTGCTATAAATTTTTGTTTACTTCACCATTATATCAACCATTTGCTTTTATTGATAAAGTATGTGGTTTTATGAAGTACTAACAGCAAGTTGTACTTGCAAAAGACATTTTCTTGTTGTTTTGTTCTGGGTAGGTACATCTTGATATTTCATTACTTCATTGGTTAAAACCCTAAGACTTTCTGATCAGTGGTGACTTGTGAGAGGGGACCCTTTAATAGACATCTTAACCTTGCCTTCTCAAACCCCCAGATCACCAGGGACGTCTCCCCTAGGCCATCAACCCTAAATAGAAAGAGGCATCCTATTAAGTTGGTAGTGATAGGATAACCTCAAGTTACCCCAATTTGCTCTCCATTAACCTTTCCTTTGATCAAAGTAGAAAATTGCACGATAACATTTTGGCGTCGTTGTCGGGGAACACTAAGTCAATTCTCATCAAAGACGACACTTCTCAGTAAACCTTTCCTCAAAAGCCTTTATTTTACAAAGCTTACTTGGCGACTCCACTGAGGGTGATCCCCTCATCCCTTTGATAGTTTCAAGAAAAATATCTAGCGACTCCACTGACCTTTTCCTAGGTGCCACCTTACTCTAAATTATGTGATATTTCCAAGTTATGGGATCATGGTGTCCTGAGAACAAGTGTATGCGACTATTGATTTCAAAAGTTTTCAAGGATACCTGAGTTATTTTGATACAAAATGGTCAAGAAACCCTACAAGATTTGAAGGGGGGCTCCCAATTACTCACGTTGTAGAATTCTTGAAGCATGTAAGCGAGATAGAATTGGGAGGGGAGGATCTTCTGGTAAAATTATTCATACTTTCTCTACCATCCTTTTTGCAAGATTGGTTTAAGGGTTGTTGTGAAGATAGGGGTATATCATCTCTCGTACACCTCATCAGTAGGTTTATTGACTTTGTCAAACCACGATGCTAGACATATGAAGATGCCCTTCAAAATATCACAACATCCTTAGAGAACGAAGGATTCACCACTGAGATTGTAGAAGACCTCAGGGATGTATATCATGTTTAATGCCAAGAACCTTCTGATGTAGAGGAGCAGGATTTCTCCCATGATTCGATAGAATGCAGTGAAGATATAATTAAAGAAGTGAATTATGAGGATGAAGCATTGGTAACTTCTCCTCAGTCCGATGAAGCTCTCCAAGATCCTATCTCCCCTGCACAAGACGAAGAGAATGAGGTGAGTCATTTTCCTTTCCAATTTTTTGATGATACCTTGTTCTATGATTCAAAAAATGAAGAAGAAATGGAACCCTTGGACAAGCTAGATCCTCTATATCTCAAGGTTGAAGACATAGAGGCAGATCTTCAATCTAATGAAGTTATCCAAATACTTGAATCTCCTGCACAGGAAGAAGTAAGCGAGGTGAGTTATCTCCCTTTCCAAATTTTTAATGATTATTTATCTTATGATGTGGAGAGTGAAGAAGTGTTGGATGTTTTAACCCCTTCATGTTATGATGAAAATGATGACTTTGTTAATAATATTGATGAATTCATACATGTTGGGAAGCGTAAATGGGATGTGATTGGATATAATGGGGATCCCATTTACGACATTGAGGATCATTTCCAAAAGTTGCATTTACAACTATCATATAACATTACTAAATTTGACGATTGGAAACAAGATGATGGTATGATTACAAACCTTTTTCAGACACCCAAGGATGACCTGGTGTTATATTCCCCTAGTGATTTCCGGTCATACCTTGAAGATTTCGATGATTATTCCTCTGAGTACTTAGATTTATTCCATGAAGAAGATTATCAACCACCGTTGTGCTCAGATCTTGATAGAGGTAAGGACATCGTTTGCCCAAAGAAGGATCCTTGTGATAATATTCTCCAGCCACCTCCAATTACTTTATCTTTTTGTGTCATTAAAGGTGTAGTTGGGAAATATGTCTTTCGTATTAAGTTTCCTCTCAGGCAAACCCTAGAGTTCAAGGGTAGGTTGAATACCTCAAGAAGAAGTCTATCATCTCAGTCTTTCAGCGTTCCCTTAAGAGTTTGTCAATCATCGTCTAGGTCCTTGCAAATCCTTTCCCAGGCTTCAGATTGTGAAGACGTCCAAGGTAGCCGGCTTTCAGACCCTTTAAGTCAGATTTTTGAACCTCTGACTTTTCACAATCCCTTCCTGAAATGGATTGAGCACTTTCCTGAGAGAATCACTTGGAGCCATTTTATACCTCCCACCCGCCTCCATGAGCTAGACCTTACAATTTCCAATGATGCAATACATTTTTTAACTCATGTTATTTTGGTGCTTAACTTATCACTGCTTTGGTTTATGATGAAGCACAGAGGCAGGTATTGTGAGACATTGCTAGTGTGGTTTCACTGGCTATTTGACTACAACTAACATTCAGCCAACAGGTAAGTAGAGGTAAGTAGGTAGGCATTTTCATTCATTGTATATACCATCTGCATTTCATGCTAGAGTAGTTGTATTTCCATTAATATATATGCTTGCTTTCATTTTTGTACCATATATGAGCCAAGGGTGATATCACCACCCCAAATGATTACTAATAATCTTTTGTTGAGATCAAGTAGGTCACAGTTCATGCCAGAGATGTTGAGGTTCACATGCGTTCTACAGTGAGCACATGTCCCCGAGTTGGAGCCAGATGTTATCCCCTATCCTAGGGATAACTAAGGAGATTGTGTCTCGAGACCCACAGGTCCTAGACATGGAGTACCAAGAGCCATATTGACTTGATCCTGGCCCTAGAGGGCCCATCTTTCTTCTTCAGCGCCTCCACCTTGTCAGCAGCAGCAACATCCATCCCATCGGCATAGTCCTTCAGCAACAGTAGGTCTTGCTCCATGAGGTAATGATTCTGGGTATCATGGTATGTGTCACTCTAATTCTCAAAACATTTGAATATGTGCATTTGACTCTTTTTACTTCTAATGTGTGCTTGGATCTTATGCATTTCCACTTGTCCACACCTGGGGGGAATGATAGGATGCCCTAGTAAGTTGGTTCCCATAGGTTTTGAGTTGCCACTGGGTGGGTTCATGAAAGGTCATCGTTTGTTCCCACCATACTTACCACTTTTCATCTTTTTCCCTCTCATCCATCCCATACATTGGTCTGGGCATTGGGTTTGCCAAGCTAGCAAAGGGTTGTAACTTACCTTGTGGGAAGAAGGGGCTAAAGGCCTAGAGGGTTAAAGTAGTTGGCAAAAGATAAAATCCAAAAGAACAAAACCTTCAGATGCTTCGCCCAGGGATCCCCGATAAAGCAATAAAAGGCTTCTCAGCAAGAAACGGAGGGACCCATAAAATAATAAAATCAAGACCTAGTTGGAGGATAGGAGGTCTCATCACGAGCAAACTTATTAGGTCCATGGGTATGTAGCAGTATGACACTATCATTCAGTTGGTCACCACGCCAGGGTAGTGTCTCTTGGTGGCATAGCCAAGAGAAAGGGGGTCTCATCACGATCCAGCTCTCTCATCTCCATGAAATGCTTGTGGGTAACAGTGTCATCACTGGTCACCACGCTAGGGCAATGTCTGCTAACTAGTCTCTTGAAAGAAAAAGCAATAAGATAAAAAGATAAAAGGCATGAATTGGCTTGGAAACATTTGCATCCATGACAAGGTGCATCTCACCCTCTTCAGAGGCACCCACAGGTAAGCCATACATTCCTCTCTCATCACTGCACTCATTGCTTAGACATCCCTTACCACATCACCCACTTACATGACTTGGATTTGTCTTCACCCGGAAACATCCCACATCAAATGAGAACTAACCCAATAGGACATCCTAGCGTCCCCTCCAAACCTGGCTTGTAGAATAGCATAACGTCTTTGAGCACTTGTATGGGAAAGGGGGCTTCATGCACATGTTTAAATAACTTGATTATTAGATGTGATTGACATTGTTATGATCATTGTGACTTATGAGCCCATGGAGGGCGTACTTGTTACAGGGCCACACCCAACAGACATGTACACATGGGGAGATGATTAGTTCAGACTTCCATAGGGATAAAATCCCACTAGATGGATGTTGAGACCCCAGCCAGGGGCAGAGACAGATCAGAGGTTTGCACCGGAGAGAGAGGAGGACTTTCAACCAGAGACAATCTAGCAGGTCTGGACCCAGGGGGGTCTTTCCCTTCTCTCTATGATGTAGGCCTTGGAAGGCCCATGACGTCACCCAACATTTTGGACACTTTGGAGGCAGTTGTCCACCAAGTGGCACATGCAATTTGATCTAGAGGCCCAAGGAGGCCTAACGTTTTGCTCCTGGAGACCAACGTTGCCCTAAAAAGGCCGAACATCACCCTAAAAGGGCATGACGTCACCTTTTCTACTTGATTTAGGGTTTTATTATGTCATTTAGTGTAAAAACTGGATATTACATGTAACTGGCCATGTCGAGATTTTCTGACTTAATTCTGGTCATAGAAACTGTATAAATAAGGGTTTTTACCCTTGTATTTGTTAGAATATAGAAGATGGTGTGCTCGTTTTACCATTGACGATACCCTCGTCACCCAACCATAGGCTGAAGCCACCCTCCGAGCACCTTAACCTTGACTGAGAATTACTCCGGAAGCAAACCCTAGGCTAGATAGCCAAACAATAGCTGATCAGATTGTCCAAACCCTAGCCAAGAGATAGTCCAAGCTCATATTGAAAACTAGCTGTTGTTGCAGCTGCAACTGCAGCTCTCCTCCACATGTGCGCACCAATATGGGAACTGCAGTGCGCACCAAACTAGGAACCGATATTCTGAGATGTGTCAAAATGAGAACTGGTGCCCTGTATTTATATTGGTTCTGCCAGATTTGTTGGGGTCGACTTCTCCTTCTGGATATGTGTTTGTTCAGTATATTATTATTATTTATGGTCGACTTCTTCTCTTGGAGGCTAATAACCTAATATAAATTATCTTCTTGAGCTGACAAGACTTCTAGGGTTATTAGACAACTCATTAGGGTTTTCTCTTACTCTCTGGAGTCTTCTATTCTCGTCAGGTTCACACATGGAGGCAAATACCTCCCGCGGATACCATAATATTAACACTCCCTCCTAGCTAGGAAGGTATTATAGGTAATGAACTTGAGCACAAAAACATACCATTTACCCGGTAGCATCAATATAGTCGTCTAGACTATTTCATGACTAGATCATGAGCATCACCATCACCATCAGTTGCATCATCTCTCGAAACCATACTTCATCTAAGTAATTAGACATGATGTTGGGTAAGTCACTCTCACCATAGAGTGATACAAGAATAGTAAATGCTCTGCATTGTTTTCCGTCTGGAAAATCTATGTTCATCATGTGTCTGGATGATGATTATCTCCAATACACTGTTGATAGTCTTCAAGGAAATTAGAACGAGGATAGAACACAACTGTGTCTATTCATAGTAGTACATAACTACAATCCAGTGGTACACTACCACACCAAGTAACACACAAGTACTTGATCAGCAACGTATGGTTGCGAACAGTGGAGCATATCCACCACAGTAGTCCTCATCTATTGTCATACAGTCTTCATAACAAACATCTGATAGCAACCTGCATAGAAACAATGTTATGATATAAATTGATTTGTCTAGGCCAATCTTTCACTCACATCTGTGATCTCTGAAAGAATATATGCCTCAAGAGAGTGGAACATATCCACCACAGTAGTCTTCATCTACTGTCATATGATCTTCATAAAAACATCTGATAGCAATCTGCATAGAAACAATGTTATGATATAGACTGAATTATCTTGGCCAATCTTTCACTCGCATCTGTGAGCTCTGAAAGAATATATGCCTCACAAATAGTGGAACATATCCACCACAGTAGTATATCTCTATTGTCTGGAGACAGGTAGTCTCCATAACAATCATATGATGCCATCCTGCACAGAAAATATTGTTAAAAATAAATTGAATCATCTTGGCCAATCTTTCACTCACATTTGTGAGATTTGAAAGAATATATGTCATCATCAGCAATGGGCTAT
>ML779698.1:1512678-1526963 GCA_009831015.1 Picea engelmannii | reverse complement strand
CATTTTCTAGTTGCTTTTCTCCTAGATTTGAAGCTAGTTAAATGCTTTGTTTTGAGTTCAAAATCAAGCTAAATAACTGCCTTATGCTTGTTGTTTTATGACAGCAAACAGAAACAGTTAGAAGAGCCTAAGTTTAGTCCATGAAAAGTGCCAAAAAGTCCAAAAAATCCACTTTTTTCCTTTGAAAAATTTCTGAAAATCTTGATAAAAAATTATTTGTTTAAAAGTTCTTTTTTCTGTCATTTATCATCTTATATGTTTGTTGTTTTGTTGCAGCAAAAACAGATCCAAGAGGAGTTCATGCTCATTTTGGGTGGATTTCAAGGTCTCTAGGGACCCTGGGGGGTTTTAACTTCATTTTTTGAGGTTGTCTTTTCCTCTCAGGGAGTTGGGTGTCGTGGTTAGTTTTCTTTGCGTAGAGTTGTGCATGCTCTAATCTAACAATCAACTGCACAAATAAATCAATATCAAACACACTACAAACACTCTAACCTATTGCATGTTAAATCAATGCTTAGATCTTCATGCAATCCGACTTAATAAAATCCTCGATCTACACTGCATACGACTCCATTTAAGGTACTGGTTAAAACATACTATCTATCTTTGTCTTATGCGAGCAATTTTATTCATTCAGTAATCTATCTTTCATATGAGCAAGTACCTTTTGAGTATGATGATGATAAATGCTAAAATGTTAATTGATCAAGTTTTATTTCAAATAAATAAACTCCTAGAATAAGTGTCTTTTTCTTTCTTAGATTTTAAAAGCCTTAGATTCGTTTTATAGGGACAACCCCCCCTTGGCTTCGCTAGGAGTTGGCCTAGACGGAGGAGTTGAGAATCAGGTGACAGCACCTTGACTCGAGACTTACCCCCAAGGACACACCAAGTGGATTGAAGGTTTCTTCCACGATAACCCAAGTGTGTATTAGGACGGCAACAGGAACCATACCTAAGAGTGATGAAATAAATAAGAAGGCTTCTTCTTTGATGTCTTCATCTCTCTGAAGTCTTGGCTTCCAGGAACTGTATTTGCTTGACCCATCAAGCCTATCTTCCACCAAGGTTATGTTCTTCATATTTTCAAATTCTTCACAGATCCTTGCCAACTGGTCTAGAAAACCTAACGGCTAGGCTAGGCTAGCAAACTTAGGTTTTGTTGGGTTTATGACTACCAACAATAATCCTTGAAAGTCAGAAGAACACTCGTGAGCTGAAAAGCTCCTTCAATGAGCTGCAAAAACCCTAAATCTGAAGTTTCTGCAAAAAATTGTGAAATCCAAAATGCTCGTAAATGCAATCTGAAGCTTGTTGGAGGTGCAATGAAGGAGGTCGTACACTCTTATGTAATTTTAAGCCCCAACTTCCAAGTATTAAGTGTTGGAACACCCAAAAAGTGAGGGTCGTACGGATTTTTTGGAAACCCTAGGAGGGTCGTACTGTTGTGCAAAAGAAGAGGATGGCTTGCTTGAAGCTTGTGCAATGGCTTCTTCAAGAACTATGCTCTGATACCATGTTGAATTTTCACTATGTTAGGCTCAAGCATGAGGTTTATTTCATTTTAGCATTTACTTGAACCATAAACACATGCAGCTACACAATGAACAAGTGTTGCAATAACCAAGATCACAAGAAGAATAACCATGCACAAGAACACAAGAAATATCCTAGGAAAACCCTTATCAATAAGGGAGAAAAACCCAGCAATCATTTTCTATATTCTCAAGAGAAAGACCTCCCACACCATAGACTTAGCACACAAAAGGGTGCTCTTCAAAACCAAGAAGCTAGCGCCCAAGATAGGTGCACACTTCAGCCCTAGAAGATGTACTTGCTGAAATTTCCAAAATCACATGTGTGTTGTGTTTCCTCAATGGGGAAATCACCTTTATTTATACTGGACTGGACACATCAAAAGTGGTGTCTATCGGCACAACAGGGCCGACCTCAATAACTCAGAATATAATTAATAATCACAATATTAATTACAATATCATGGTACCTTTCCAACATTACAATATCAGGATTTTTAAGTAAATTTGCAAAAAGGCACACCCAAGAGACTCTCAAGGGTGGCTTACAATTAATTTAGAAGAGTAGAAAGAGGGTGGACTTGATGTCCAACTTGAAGATGCCCTTTGGAAGCCTTTGGGGCTAAATAAATTGTAGCAACTCTCCTTTAATGTTAAAAATCTGCAAGAAATATGTTAAAGGATACCCTCCAAAATGCTACAAAACCATACAATCTGTTAGATAGATTAGCCCAAATAAACAATAAACTTAAATAGAAAATTTGAGATGTTTTATGAAACTTTATGCATCTATTCTATGTCATAACAATATGTTAGAAATATAATGAGGAAAAGGAAACAAGGTTAGATGATTATTAAAATTTTGGAAAGTTAAAGAGAGTTGGCTCTCCACTCTAGAGCCAATCCTTCAACCCTTAGTGACTTCCAAGTAAGCTTGCCCTTTGCTACACAAGAAGAAATGAAGGTGATAGCACCCAAAGAAGCTTGCAAAATACTTTCCAAACTAACTAAGAAACTACCACAAAACCAATAGCAATACTACTATCAATAATACTCAAGCAAAATACTTTGCTTAAATCTCCAAATACAAACTAGTGAAAGCAAAACATGAAACAAAATGGAAAGATGTCACCTCAATAACACACAATGGCACACCAAGAAGACTGAATGCACCAAAATTTCTCCAAATCCTTCTTTATTATCCACCAAAATCTCACCACAAATACTTGTGGCAAAACTTACACATGAGAGCACATGAGAGAGAAGGAGAAGATGGAAATTTTGGCATAATAGACTTGCTATGAGAATAGATGGGAAAAAGAGTGGAGGAGGCCTTAATTTATAGGAAAGGAGGAGGAGGAGGAGGGAGGCCACTTGGATGGGCTCCAAGTGTCACCCATCCAAAGGAGGAGGGTCTCATCAAGGGCGACGCACTTTTAGGGCAAAAGGGCAAGTGGGAGGATGAGGGGTGAGTTGGGAAGGGGGAAACCCCTTTCCCTATTATTTAAAAGTCAAGTGGGGAACTTTCCTAAAGTTTTAGGGGTTCCCATGGTTTATTTTATTTTTTATGAGAAATGAGCAAGCGGGGGCGCCCCTCTTCTAGTGGGTTGGTCAAAGTGGGTAGTGGGTTAGGCTAAGGGGGTTTTTCTAAGTTGGAAAATGTTTTCCTAAGTTAGGAAAGGCTATTGGGACACTTTTCCCACACTCTCTCATGACTTTCATGACTTTTACAATTATTGGCTATTTTAATTAAGCCAATTACATGCTGATTTTTTATTGACTTTGACTCCTCATGGACAAAAACCTAGCAAAACTTGTCCAAATGAGCTGAGACTTGGTCCAAGGGTGTAGGGGTGTATGAACCATTTGATTTGAGTACTCATATCCCTATACAAAATACCCAAGGACCACTTTTTTACATTTTACATCGAAAATAATTAAAAATCCCTAATTTACAAGAATTTTAATTATTAAAAAATTCCTATCAAAACTTAATGGAATTCCGTGAGACTCTAGGACATGTCTAACATGGTCATTTACAACACTCCTAGACCTTAGTTACACAGGGATCGACCATTAGAACGCCTTTCACTACTTTGGAGAAATTATTGTGGGAGTGAAAAACTCAAGGGAAATTAATAAGGCTGAAAAGCCCAATTAATAACTTGAGGATAAAAAACACTCAATGAAAAGAACTCTCCTAATGAAGAAATCCTAATGAAACTGACTTAAACTATGATCCATGTAGACTAGTTACATTATTATCCCACGCAGGGGAGCGAAAATTCCAATTACAAAAGGCCAAAACTGCCTTGTAGAACCAACAAGTCTTCAACTCAGTAGCACCATCAGGTGCATATCTTCATGGTACATGGAGTTGACCCCTTAGTTAGATAGGTGGTCAACATCTGGCTCCACATGGGAACATGTGTTTGATCTTCATTTGGGAAGGAGAGCATACGAGAACTTCAGAATCTACAAAACCACAAAATGCTCACCAATACCCAACATAAATATACATATATACACAATGAATAAATAAAATGCCATAAACATCAATTACATAATGAAATAACTATTGTACAACATCTATAATTACAAAATGAAACTATGATATAACAAAAACATCTAAGTACATAATTACATAATGAATGAAATAATACAAAACTGAAATACAAGGAGAAGGGTTAGAGATACGTTACAAAGGGCGTCCCTTTGGACACCAAGTTGCCCATCATCTGAAGAAAAGTTTGAGCTATTGTCCATTCCTCGGAATGTTAATGGACTCACCATCCAAATGGTTGAGATGGAAAGAATTAGGACTTGCTATTTCCCGGATCACATTTGGACCCAACCATAAACTGTCAAATTTGTCATGTTTTCCTGGTTTCTCTCTGTCTTTATCCCATAATAAAACTGTATCGCCAACTATGAAGCCCATCTGCCTCGCTGATTTATCAAAAGCCTTTTTAACTTTACTCTGATTTTTGCAATTCTGGTTATATGCATTTCTTCTTCTTTCATCTAACTCTATTATCTGATTAACCTTGTTCTGAACTGCATCCTACTCTGTAGAAAAATCCTGAACTAAACCATAAGTAGGAAGTCTAAGGTGTATTGGCAACCTAGCTTCCAAACCATAAACTAACTCAAAAGGACTTTTCCCTGTTATTGTTTTCTTAATAATTCTATCAACCCATAATGCATGCTTAATTTTACTATCCCAAGATCTCTTGTTTTCACCAACTATTTTCTTAACTATGGTCATTAAGTTTTTATTACTTGATTCTGTTTGATCATTCCCTCGGGGATAGTAATATGATGCATGTGACAAAATAATACCATACTTGAAACAAAAGGAAGACATTTTTGTTGAACAAAAAGCCTTAGCATTATCTGTCACTATTTTTGAAGGCACCCCAAATCTAGTAATAATCCCATCTTCAAGGAAATCCATGACAACCTTTTCAGTTGGCGACTTAGTGGGAATGGCTTCAACCCATTTGGTGAAGTAATCTGTAGTTGTTATAACCCATGAATACCCATTACTTGAATTATCTTTGAACTTTCCTATGAAGTCCAAACCCCATTGTTGAAAAGGTGCTTCAACCACAACTAGTTGTAAGGGGAGGGCGGCTAATTTTTGTTTTCTTGTAAAAAGTTGACAAGGCTCACATTTTCTCACAAACCGATGCACATCTAAAAAGATTGTGGGCCAATAATATTCTACTCTAAGGATTTTGTGTGTAGTAGTTTTCGCTGCAAAGTGTCCACCACAAAATCCAACATAGAATTCATCCACTAGTTTCTTTGATTCAACATCATCCACACATCTAAGGATAACTCCATCAGGATTTTTCCATCCTAATCCATCTCTAGTGAGGACATACTTAGAAGATTTTAACCTCAAAGCCCTTTTCTTATGACCCACAAGATGACTTGGACAAGTAAGATTTTTAAGATAGAAAATAATATATGCATACCACTCAACTTGTTCAAGCTTTAATAAATTAGGGGAGATTTCTTGATCATTATTTTGGCAAATCATACCCAAGGCTTTTTCATTCCCTTCAGTCAACATTTTAGCTAAACCTTGACCCCTAACCAACTTGGTGGGTGTGATTTCCAAATCATACTCTTGGATTTTAGCAATCCATCTACCTCTTGTACCTAATCCCTCTGACTGAGATAAAACATCTTTAACTGTTGAATTAGGTACATAACCAATTACCTTGGAATATCCAATGAAGACTCTAAAATGTTTAAGTGACTTCACCAAGGCATATGCTTGCTTCTCAAACATAGGATACTTTAATTTTGCATTCTGCAAGGCCCTAATCATATATGCAATGGGTTGCTCATGGCCTTGATCATTTTTCTGAAGTAATACACTAGCAATAGTATCTTCAGAAGCAAAAGAGAAAATCTGAAAGTCCTTAGAATAATCTGGGCTAATAAGGACAAGAGCTTCGGATATGGCAGTTTTAATATCTTGGAATGCTTTCTTACTTTCATCATTCCATTCAAACTTAACATCCTTCTTAAGCAACTTATATATAGGTTTCACAATTTCAGCATAGTTAGGAATGTTACCTGTGGACAAAATTGGTTTGGCCTAAGAAGGATTGGAGAGCTTTCTTTGAAATAGGTAAGGGTACCTTTCCAATTGCTTCAACTCTCTCTGGGTCTAACTTGACCCCATCTTTTGAAATAATATGGCCCAAGAGTTTACCTTCTGTTACCCCAAAAACTGATTCAGCAGGATTTAAAGAAATCCCAAACTCTCTACATCTTTCAAAGACCAGTTTAAGATGACTAATATGAATATTCCCATCCTTAGAAAAAACTGTCAAGTTATCTTGATATACTTATATTAATTTTTCAATCCCCCTAAAGGCATAATCCATAGCTCTTTGAAAAGTAGCTCCAACATTTGATAAACCAAATGGCATTCTTAAATATTCAAAGGTACCCCATGGAGTAGTAAAAGTAGTCTTATGCCTATCTTCTTCCTTAAGTCTAATCTGATTATATCCTAAAAAACTGTCAAGCATGGAAATCATTCCTGATCCTGTTACCCTTTGTAGTAAAGTTTCCATCTTGGGAAGAGGATAATTGTCTTTTGTGCATGCAATATTTAACTTTCTGAAATCAATACATAGCCTAATTTTTTCATTCTTCTTCCTAGCAACAACCAAGTTTGAACACCATGAAGAATGTCTAGTTTGGGCTATAATTCTTGCTGCTAACATTTTATGCAACTCCTATTGAACCAAAGGAGCTAATTTGGGGTTAATCTGCCTCAACTTTTGTCTAAAGGGTTTAGTATCTTCCTTTAAAGGAATCACATGTTGAATCACATCTTCACTATAGACCTTGAGTTCATCATTAGTGAAAGCCAAAATATCCCTATATTCCATTAACAGTTTGACAATTTGATTTATTTCTTCTATAGGGGTAGTTTTTCCTACTTTCACCATTTTAGGCTCTTTATCATTTCCTATGTTGACCTCCAAGTGGTCAAAAGGTTTTTCATTTGATTCTTCTTTATGCTTGTGTCCATCTTGTCTATCAAAAATCTTTTCTTGAACATTAAGGCGCCTAGGGATTGGAGTAGCCTTATTGTCATTTTTTGTGTAGTTACAACCCTCCTCTTTATCATTGGTGTGAAATTCAAAAAATTCTTGTATTTGAGTTAAGAATCTAATGGCTTGTTTATCATCATCAAATATTTGCCAATGATCCATATTATCTGGAACTGAGGGTCTAAAGATTACTTCCATCGAAACATTTTCTTTAATCAACTCATGGGAAAGTTGAAGTGTGGAAGCAGCTACAGCAAGTTCATCAACATTATAATTATGTTCCCTAGGAATAGCAATAAGATTCAAAGCATCAAGATCTTCAATAGAGTCCCATATTGCATTCCTATATTTCCTTAATCTTTCTAACTTGCAAGCAAAATTATTCTTAAGTTGTTGAATGACCAAATCTGAGTCTCCCTTAATATTCAAACATTTGACACCCATGTTTTTGCAAATCTTTAAACCAAGCAACAAAGCCTCATATTCAGCCACATTATTAATAGCATCAAACTCCAATCTATAAGCAAACTTAAATTTTTGACCATTTGGAGATTGAATGACTATTCCTACACCTTTCCCCGATCTAGAAAAAGCACCATCAAAATTCATATACCAAACTTCAACAACTCCATCATCTTTAATTTCCTCTTCTAAGGGCACAATAGAGTTAGACAAAATAGCATAATTACCAAGATCATCTTCTCTATACTTTAACTCATCCTTAGGATTTCTTGGGTCTTCAACATGATACTTCTTATACAATTCCCTATTCAACTTAAAAGTATTTCCATGGGGTAGGGATGGTAGCATAGGTTAAATCCATTTGTAAATTACCCCCCAAATCTGTAGTTGCCTTTCTATTAAGCAACATTCCCCAAGCATCAGGAACATCAATCACAACAATATCCATTTCAAACATGATGTCTGGGAAAACTACCAAGTGTACTTGTAAACCTTTGAATAATCCATGCACTTAAATCATTTTACTATCCATGGCACAAATGTTATGGTAAGGTCTAGATATCCTTAAGTTTAATTGCTCCATTACCTTCTTAGTCATAACATTTGAACTAGCCCCTGAATCTAGTGTGCAATTATGTAGCACTTTACTGTTTACAAGCAAGGAAAGGTAGAAAGGTTGATTCTTCTCATTCCCCCTATCCCAATTTTGCAAAATTACTAGTGCATCTTGGTAAGCCATTGTTGGTTGTCTATCAACAATATTCTGAGGAGGATCTTCTATGGCTTTAAGTAATTTTTCCCTTTGTGAAGGGATCTTCATGATTTCCGAAACCGGAACCAACATCTTTGCATTATTTAGCCAACCACCTAAATCAATATTTAAATCTGAGCTAGCATGCACATTTGACTTAGGAGGAGTTGGAGCTACCTTGGGAATATTAGCTTGATTTTTATCTTGATTCCTATTTCCATTCCTTTGGTAGGTAAAGCCTCTATACTTGGCCATTTCTGAAACTTGTTGGGGTGTAGGCTTAGGCCCAAATTTTTCCGTTGCCTTATCAACAACATTATTCATGTAAATTGCACTACTCTCATGTTCGGCAAATTCCATCCAATCATACATTCTAACATTGTATTTCCTACCACACATGTTAACTTGTTCATTTCCTTGATTACCATAATCATCTTCATGACAACCCTCAAGAAAAATTGGACAAGTTGTTTCCTCGTGAAACTCACCACAAGGCCTACAATAAGGTATAGCTTGATGCTCTACCAAGTTGGTGGACTCAAAAGGATTAGGTGGCCTTTGATCATGTGGAGGACGTCTCTTTGACCATTTGTCATTTGGCTTATGATGAGGTCGATTATTTTGAGATCTCTCCATAGTGATCAACCTATTTTGCAAAGCATTAATTTGATTGGCATGGTTAACTTCCATTTGTTTGATCAATTGAGTCAACTCCTTAATACCATCATTAGAAGACTCTTGACCTTCTACTTTCTTCTTCTTCTCTTCATTACTCTTAGAAGAAGAACCTCTAGTAAAACTAGGAATGTTGGACTTCCTAGCATCTTGCATACTTTTATCTATTCTTACTGCATATTTTTGTGCATCCACAAGATTTTGTGGATCCTTATCCCTTAGTTGATATCTCATTTCTCCCTCAAAAGCTTCCATATAGTGAATCAATGTTGATGCTGGAGGAGGTTTTATATCTTGATGGAGACTTTTAACCAAGTCATTAAATTTTTTGTTGAATTCTTCCATGGTTTCATTTTCCTTTTTCTGACTGGTACTAAGGGCAGCTAGTAAAAATCTGTTTTCTTTCTGATCACCCCATCTCTTATTAAACTCAGTTATTATACTATATAGGGTGGCGAACTTGTCTGGATCAAATTCAGAAAACCATTATGCAGCCTCTCCTTCTAAAGAATACACAAATAAAGTCATCTTCACATCTTCCTCATCGTGACCACGACACCATTTCCCAATACATAAGTTGAAATTTAAGATGTGGGATTTGGCACTAACAGCATTATTTCCCTGAAAAGTAGGCAACTTATCAATAGCTTTGTCAGGGATGTCATGAGAAGCACCTTGAATGGCTGCAAAATTCAAAGGACTCAAAAACGAAGTCATGGTTATGTTAGGATTGTTAGGTGTTGTAGTATTAACAATTGGTTGATTATTAGTTGAAAACAAGTGATGTATATCAGAGATTGCTTCTTATCCAAGACTATCAAGGAGCCTACAAGGAACTAATATGTTTACTCTCCTCATATACCCCTTTCAGGTTCAGGAAGAGCATCCACCAACCCTTACGGGTTACTCCTAGTAGGGTACCTCACAGAATTATTCAATGGAGTCGCCACTTGGAAACTAAGCAATATCAAAATACACAACCGAGTTCAAAGAAATTTAGGGAGGAATTTATTACTTTGTTCTTAAAGAATAAATTAGAATTAAGTCGTTTTGCCCAAGAATAAAAGACTTATCCCCGGCAACAGCGCCAAAGATGTTGTCGTCCTTATACACACTTGCAAACGTGAGCTAAGTCCTGCTCACTTAGTGTGTCCTTGGAGGCACGATGCCTAGGTTCAAAGCCCACACTGTCACTTTGACTTGAACCTCTTCCGTCTAGGCTTACTCCTAGGGAAGCCAAGAGGGGTAGACCCTAGTTACTAAATGAATTATTAGACGAATTCTAGGACTTAATTTTAGTTTGTTAAAGGTGAGCGAAAACTAACCTATATGGCAAGCAACAATGCAAATGCAACTTTTTCAATGAAAGTCAAACCTTTCCCTAAGTCAACTATGACTAGTGCCTAAGGTTGGGCAAAGGGTCAATTAGATTATACAACAAAAAGAACTAGATACAACTTACACAAAAATAACAATGTATTGATACAACAAGAGATTATTACAGGATGAAAGATTCAAATTGAAATATACAAGTTGAAATGATACAAATTAAATATTTGGAAGACAGCTTACAATGAACAAGATAAACTAGATAATTACACAATATACATGAAAGAGATAGTTAGATAAATGAAACATTCAAGTCACGAAATGAAATGATGAAATATATCATACATAAAACTTTAGGAGAAAGAACAAGCACATTAGACGATATTACAAATATACAAAGAAAATTAGATTATACACCAATCACACGAGACACCAAAATGTAGATATTGCTTGAAATGTGAAATGCTTGAGATACCCAAATGTATGAAAAGTGAATTGTCTTAAATGTGATTGTAAGACTTGAAATAAAAACTTGCTTGGAAATAAATCACACCAGCATTAGATTACTTGCAAAATTGAGATACCACATTTGTGAGATTGCCTTGAAACATGTACTGCATGTGTTGTGAATGTAATGGGGTGTAGCTTGATTTTAATAGATTTTAGTTGTCACTTCGATTAGAGGATCAAGTTTGATAGATTGAGTCCTAGACTATGTGACTACCCCAAAACAGTTATTATTTTGACCAAAAGGGAGTGTTGGGTGCTCAAGAAGTATGGCAACAAAGCTTACCCTAGCTCCACAGGTCAAACCCAAAGAATCAAGGTACTCCACCTGGAGGACACCGAGCGTCGTGAGATCGTCCCCGACCTAGCACCCCGAGCTTCTTTCCAAGTCTTAGATTTTATGGTGCAAAAACAATAAGAGATTGTGGATGCCTAACTACTACCTCCAACCTTTGCCCTTTCTTGTCACCCAGGATCCAACTAAGTGGCAAGGGGAGAGAATACGGGGCAAACGTTGGGAACACAAAAATTACTTGAGCAATGATCTTAAATTAAAACAAGCCTTCCGTTATTGCAAGGATGGCTTATGCCAATTTGCAAGATGGGGCAAAATAAATGAGTTGACAAGTTTATTAGTTTGTTTTAAACAAATAATGAAATTAGTGTGTAGATTGTTTTACAAAATAGATGAAATTATTGCCTCACAACTACGGTCATGTGGAGGCACAATGTCTACCGTTTGACCAATGTGGGTATAAATAAAGAATTAAAATGAAGTTGATTGAAAGAATGGAATAACTTGAAAGCAAAACTACTCAACAATGGCACAAGTGGAGGCACAATGCCTACCGTTTTGGCCAATTTGGGTATTATGAAAAAAAATAAAAGACTTTTGGAAATAAAAATGAAAACCCCACGACAATGGCACAAGTGGAGGCACAATGCCTACCGTTTTGGCCAAGTATGGGTGTAAAAAGTGAAAAGCAATAAAGGGAAATCCTAACTATTACAATATCAGGTTTTTTAAGTAAATTTGCAAGAAGGCACACCCAAGAGACTCTCAAGGGTGACTTACAATTAATTTAGAAGAGTAGAAAGAGGGTGGACTTGATGTCCAACTTGAAGATGCCCTTTGGAGGCCTTTGGGGCTAAAAAACTTGTAGAAACTCTCCTTTAATGCTAAAAATCTGCAAGAAATATGTTAAAGGATGCCCTCCAAAATGCTACAAAACCATACAATTTGTTAGATAAATTAGCCCAAATAAACAATAAACTTAAATAGAAAATTTGAGATGTTTTATGAAACTTTATGCATCTATTCTATGTCATAACAATATGTTAGAAAGATAAAGAGGAAAAGGAAACAAGGTTAGATAATTATTAAAACCTTGAAAAGTTAAAGAGAGTTGGCTCTCCACTCTAGAGCCAATCCTTCAACCCTTAGTGACTTCCAAGTAAGCTTGACCTTTGTTACACAAGAAGAAATGAAGGTGAGAGCACCCAAAGAAGCTTGCAAAATACTTTCCAAACTAACTAAGGAACTACCACAAAACCAATAGCAATACTACTATCAATAATACTCAAGCAAAATACTTTGCTTAAATCTCCAAATACAAACTAGTGAAAGCAAAACATGAAACAAAATGGAAAGATATTACCTCAATAACACACAATGGCACACCAAGAAAACTCCCAATGCACCAAAATTTCTCCAAAGCCTTCTTTATTATCCACCAAAATCTCACCACAAATACTTGTGGCAAAACTTACACATGAGAGAGCACATGAGAGAGAGGGAGAAGATGGAAATTTTGGCATAATAGACTTGCTATGAGAATAGATGGGAAAAAGAGTGGAGGAGGCCTTAATTTATAAGAAAGGAGGAGGGAGCCCACTTGGATGGGCTCCAAGTGTCACCCATCCAAAGGAGGAAGGTCTCATCAAGGGGGATGCACTTTTAGGGCAAGAGGACAAGTGGGAGGATGAGGGGTGAGTTGGGAAGGGGGAAACCCCTTTCCCTATTATTTAAAAGTCAAGTGGGGTCCAGTGGGAAACTTTCCTAAAGTTTTAGGGGTTCCCATGGTTTATTTTATTTTTTATGAGAAATGAGCAAGAGGGGGGCGCCCCTCTTCTAGTGGGTTGGTCAAAGTGGGTAGTGGGTTAGGCTAAGGGGTTTTTTCTAAGTTGGAAAATGTTTTCCTAACTTAGGAAAGGCTATTGGGACACTTTTCCCACACTCTCTCATGACTTTCATGACTTTTACAAAATTTGGCTATTTTAATTAAGCCAATTACATGCTGATTTTTATTGACTTTGACTCCTCATGGACAAAAACCTAGCAAAACTTGTCCAAATGAGTTGAGACTTGGTCCAAGGGTGTAGAGGTGTATGAACCATTTGATTTGAGTACTCATACCCCTATACAAAATACCCAAGGACCACTTTTTTACATTTTACATCGAAAATAATTAAAAATCCCCAGTTTGCGGGAATTTTAATTATTAAAAAATTCCTATCAAAACTTAATGGAATTCCATGAGACTCTAGGACATGTCTAACATGGTCATTTACAACACTCCTAGACCTTAGTTACACAGGGCTCGACCATTAGAATGCCTTTCACTACTTTGGAGAAATTATTGTGGGAGTGAAAAACTCAAGGGAAATTAATAACGCTGTGTTGACCGCCTCTCCAACACAGGTGGTCAACTCATGTGCCATGAAGAGATGCATCATCAGATGCCATGTTGTCGAAGACTTTGATTCTACAAGGCATGTTTGGCCCCAGCACTTATTTTTGTAATTGGAATTTCCACACCCCTGCGTGGGTTAATAATGTAATAGGTCTGCTGTAATATATGCAATTGTAATAAATATATAAATATAAATAATTGATAAAAGATATGATGATTACAATTGAGAATGAGGGCTTGTTTATATACCCACACAGGGGTGCCCTTTCACCACTAGACATGTCTTTTTGAGAACATGTCCTTTCATTATTAATAATTACTATTTACTAACGAACTATTTACTAATTAATTATTATGTTATGAACATCTTATTTATATATATTATGTTCATAACATTGCCTTCCTCTTAAAAATGCTTTGTCCTCAAAGCATTGGTAACGACGGGTGTAATTGACGAAAATGTTTGGATTCCCATGCTGCATCTTCCTCTGGAAGGTTTTTCCATTTGATAAGATATTCTTTGATTATGCGAGATCGTAACTTCTTTTCTCTAGAGGCAATAATGGCTTCTGGTTCTAAAATTATTCTGCCTTCTTCGTCCAACCGGGGAAGTAAAGTTTGCACCTTTTTGCGTTGTCCAACAACTTTTTTCAGACATGATACATGAAAAACGTTGTGGATACGACTCTTATCTGGTAAGTCCAATCCATACGCGACGTGACTAATTTTTCTGTTAATTTGATATGGT
>ML779698.1:1482261-1495545 GCA_009831015.1 Picea engelmannii | reverse complement strand
TATATATATATATATATATATATATATGTTTTTAATTTTATTTTATTTTTTTTAAGTCTTACTGGGCAAAAAAATTTGGGGGGACTTCCAGGAGTCCCCATTTTTGGGGGGGACGTCCAGGAGTCCCCCTTTCAAGGGGGGTTGTCCAAGAGTCCCCCTTTTGGGGAGTCTCGTCCCCCACCTTGGGGAGTCGTGTCCCCCCAAGTCCCCCCGCGTCCCCCCAAAAAGGGGACGTGGGGAAACGTCCCCCCTGGAGTCCCCCCGTCCCAGGGACGTGGGGAACGCGTCCCCCACCCTGGGGGACGCATCCCCGTGGAACACTGGTTTTTATAAAGTTGTATAAAGTGGTTATTTTATTAAAGTGGCTTTTTATTAAGTGTACCTTTTAATATTAAAGTGACTTTATTTCATAAAGTGCACTTATGTTATAAAGTGAATTTGTACTTTAATATTTTAAGTGATTTATTTTGGAGGGAATGAATCATGTCCCTTGACCATGTAAAGGCAAGATTAGATCTTGGCCATTGTATTTAGGGATGGGGAAGGTGAAAGGACACTTGGAAGGTGAAAGGTCACTTTCAGATTATAAGAGAATGCCTAGGGTAGTGTGCAAGACAAGTGAAGAAGAGATTGAGAGAGATTTGAGAGAGAGATTTGTGTAGGAAAATGAAGGCAGCAAGCTGGGTGCATTTCACAAGATTGGGCACATTTCCCAAGGCAAAATTCTGTTTAGAAGTTGCTGAAATTTATTGCTGTGGGGGAGGTCATACTGTACGGATTCGTATAGTCCATACAGCAGAGAAGTAGGCAAGTTTTTCGAGGCAAAGAAGGCACAAAAATCGAGGAAGCTTGAGGGTATTTGTTGTTGAAGGACAGTTGTACAGAACAGACTGTACAACAGTAGATTGGCACAGAATTTGAGGTGCTGATTTGGAAGAGGTTGTACAGCAGTATGGATTTCTGGGCATGGTTTTCTAGGCAGATTTTGTGGGGATAGTTTGGGTGTTGTAAGTGAATTCTCTTGCTGGAAAATGTATTCTTGCTGCTGATATGTACTTTGTTGAAGCTAACAAATCTCTCTCTCTCTCTCTCTCTCTCTCTCTCTCTCTCTCTCTGGGTTTCCTCACATTGGGGTTTTCCCTGGCTGGTTGCTTAAATTTATGAATTTTACATGGATGTGTGACTGTTGTTCATTGATATTTTTCTGCTGCAAAAGTACTTAGCAATGTGTATTTTTTCTTATGGTATTTTTTGAATGTGGGTTTATACATTTCATAGTTCATTTAAGACAGTTATCTCTAGGTTGCTAAGTGTATGACAGAATTTTTATAAGTTGATTTTGTCATTAAATTCCTACAAGTAGCGTATTCATACCTAACCATATCTAACACTTTTCATCATTTCCCCTCTCACACCATCTCGTTCATAAAAAGGATATTTTCCCTGCTTATGTTTGACCTATCAAATGTCATCCAATAAGGTATAATTGAGGAAATTGAAAAAACAATGTAAGCCAAAGTTAAATAGAGCCAAAAAGGGCTAGAAGTGAAGAGTATAAATGTAAAAAATGAAAAAAAATAATGAAGCTAGAGCTATGCCACTTCATTAAAAAAAGGCCCAGCCCGAAAGTCCTTGTTGAAAATCTGATCTCAAACACTTAGTCAATAATAGATTTCAATCTGTTGTTGTCATCCTTATACACACTTGCTAACGTGGACTAAGTCCAATCCACTTAATGTGTCCTTGGAGGCACAATGCCTAGGTTCAAGCCCACTGTCACCTCGACTTGAACCTCTTCCGTCTAGGCTTACTCCTAGGGAAGCCAAGGGGAGTAGATCCTAGTTACTATGTGAGTGATTAAATGAATTCTAGGAGTTAATTTTAGTTTATTAAAGACAAGGGGGAGCTAGCCTATATGGCAAGCAACAATGCAAGTGCAAATCTTTAATGAAAATCAGCCCTTTCCTAAGTCAACTATGACTAGTGCCTAGAGGTTGGGCAAGGGGTCAATTAGATTACACAACAAAAGAATTAAGTACAATTATACAAGAAATAAACAATGCTATAGGATATCAACAAGAAATTACTTTACACTTGAGATTGTTACAAAATGAAACATACAAATTGAATATGGCAAGATAGCTTACAATGAAAATGATAAATTAGATAATTGCACAAAATACATAAAAGAAACTAAAGAGTAGTTAAATAATGAAACATTCAACTCACGTCAATTTTCAAATGAAATAATTGAAACATATCATGAATAAAACTTATGAAAAGAATAACCACCTAAATGATATTACATCTATACAAAGGAGAAGTTAGATCCTAAACCAATGAACATGAGATATCCACAATGAAATATGTTGCCTGAAAAGTGAGTTGCTTGAGAGCTATGATACCGGAAACGTTGGGATCAAGCTAGGGATCTGTGGTTCCGATCCGGATCCGGATCCGTCTAGATTCGCGTGGGATCCAGTAGGTAGCCGTTTCAAAGAAAACGAGAACCGTATCCTATGTAGTAGAGTCGTTTCAATCGAACACGAGGCGGATTTGGCATATTTGGAGACGGGTCGAGCGACAGGAAACCCCATCACGCGTGGATCCCAGTAACATCCATTCAGAGTATTGTGAAAGTACTCGGGTTCTCCAGCCAGGTAATAGATTTTGTTCGCTCTAGGCAAAGTAAACGAAAGTGCATTTTCCGGTTGATCGAGAAGTGTAGTTTGAGGAAAAAAGTGCAGGCATTTGGTCGGGTCGGGAAGAATTTATCCATTCCATGAATGCCGGGAATAATATATTCATTCACTGAATAGACAATCCTTCCCGCCTGAAATCTCTTCCCGGACCTACCTAATTTTGACCTGGTAAGTAAGCTAGCTTTCGATCGATATTTCCTAGCCTTAGCTTAGGTTTCTTATTATTAAAATTCATAACTCTATCAAGGCTTTATAAGTTATAACATAAACTTCTATTTAACCTTATAAGTTATACCGTAACTTTATATAATTTATTAATTAATATTAATTAATGTATATATAAAGAGACACATGTATTAATGTATATATATAACCTTATATACTATCTAGTGACTTATTATTAATGTATTATTAATATATTAGATTATCCATTATTTTATATAAGTATTATATATGTAAATTTTATAATTAAAAATTTCTATATTTAATTTTTTATATAAGTTTTATTTTTAAAAATTATAAAAATATTTTTTATATTATTTGTACCCATCGTTTCCCGCCGTATCTGGATCTTAGTTTTTCAAATATATGATGGATCCGGATCGAGATCCGTATATGTATCTATATCCGAATCCTGGTAACTTAGCTTGAGAGTGACTTGCTTGAAAGTAAATTGCCTTAAAATATGATTGCAAAACTTAAAAGGTAAATTTGCTTGAAAGTGACTTGCTTGAAATATAAATTACACAACTTTGAGATTGCTTGAAAAGTAAACTTGAGATGATATGTTGTGAGATAAATTGCTTTGAGAAAGAGATTGCAAATGTTGTGAAATTGTGTGTAGCTTAATTTTAGCAAATTTTAGGTCTCTCTTTGATTAGGGGGATTAGATGTGATATATTGAAGCCTAGACTATGTGACTACCCCAAACCGTTATGCTCTCAACCAAAAGGAAGGGTTGGGTGCTCAATAAGCAAGGCAAACAAGGCCTTACCCTAGCTACACATGTCAAATCCAAAGAGAAAGTGTACTCAACCCAGGGGACACCTAGTGCCATGAGATCATCCTTGACCTAGCACCCCAAGTATCTTCCTCAAGCCTCCTTTTTGATGGTGGAAACAATAATGATTGGATGCCTAATTACTAAACTCCCAACCTTTGCCCTTTCTTGTCACCCAGGATCCACAAAGTGGCAAGGGGAGAGAATACGGGGCAAAAATGGAGCACAAAAAAATTACTTTAGCAATGATTTTAAAATTATACAAGCCTTTCGTTATTGCAAGGATGGCTTATGCCAATTTCTTGCAAGGTGGGGAAAAATAAATAATTGAAATGTTTTATAACTTGCTTAGAAAAAGAAATTGCAACCCCACAACAATGGCACAAGTGGAGGCACAATGCCTACCATTTTGGCCAAGGTGGGTGTAATAAAAGAATTAAAATCACTTGAAAGCAAAAAGAACCTCAACAATGGCACAAGTGGAGGCACAATGCCTACCATTTTGGCCAAGTTGGGTATTATGAAAGAAATAAAAAAAAACTTGGAAATAAAATGCAACCTCACAACAATGGCACAAGTGGAGGCACAATGCCTACCATTTTGGCCAAGGTGGATGTAAAAGGAAAAGCAAGAAAGAAACTCTAATCTACCCTTCACGATTTTGCAAGGATGGCTTAGGCTAATCTCTTTGCAAGGTGTGGCCAATTAATTCTAACTATTACAACATCAGATTTTTGATATAAAATTGAGAGAAGGCACACCCAAGAGACTCTCAAGGGTGGCTTACAACGACTTAGAAGAGTAAGAAGGAGGGGGATTTGATATCCCAACTTTAGAATGCCTTTTGGAGGTCTTTGAGACTCAAAACTTGTAGCACTTCCTCCTTGTTGCTAGAAATCTGCATAAAAATCAGCAAGGTATATTTTTATGGAAAATGCTACAAAACACCAAGAACTTGTTAACTTAGTATAAGCCCAATGTATCATAAATTTAAATAGAAAATTTGAAAATGATAGTGAAACCTTTAGTGTCTATTCTATATCATAACAATGTTTAGAAATTGAGAGAAAGGAGGAATAGAATGTTAGATAAATCTTTGAAACTTTGGATGATTGAAAAGAGTTGGCTTTCCACTCTATTGGATTTCCACTCTAAAATCAATCCTTGAATCATCTAGTAATCCCCAAATAAGCTTGCCTTTGCTACACAAGGAAACAAGGAGGTGAGAGCATCCAAAAAGCTTGTAAAATACTTTGCAAACTCTATAAGAAACTACCACAAGATCAATAGCAATACTACTACTAATATCATCCAAGCAAAAGACTTTGTTTGAGTCTCCAAGTAGAACTAGTGAAAGCAAAATGCAAAAATGAAATGGAAATATATCACCTCACAAGAACACAATGAAGGCACCAAGAAGACTCCCAATGCACACCATAGATTCTTCAAAGCTTCCTTTATTATCCACAAAATGTTGCTACAAATACTTGTAGCAAGATTTACAATGAGAGAGCATGAGAGAGAGAGAGAGGGAGAAGAGAGGAGAAATTTTGGCGTAATAGACTTGCTATGAGAATAGATGGTGAAATGAGGAGGAGAGGGTCCAATTTATAGAAGAAGATGAGGAGAGACCCCACTTGGATGAGCTCCAAGTGTCATCCATCCAAGGGGGAGGTGTCTCTTCAAGGGGGGCGCACTTTTAGGTCAAGATAGGAGGGTGAGGGTTGAGGGATGAGTGGGGAAGAAGGAAACCACCTTCCCTATTAATTAAAAGTGTAGTAGGGATGAATGGGGGGGTTTACCAAAATTTTGGGGCCCCCATGCAATATTTTTTTATTTTTCATGAAATATTGAGCAAAGGGGGGCGCCCCTCTTCTAGGGAGATGGTCAATGTGGGTTGTTGGCTAAGCAAAGGGGGTCTTTCTAAGTTGGAAATCATTTTCCCAACTTAGGAAATGCATTTGGGACACTTTTCCCACTCTCTCTCATGACTTTAGTGACTTTTACAAAATTTGGCTATTTTAATTAAGCCAATTACATGTTGATTTTTGACCGACTTAGACTCCTCATGGACAATGGCCTAGCAAAACTTGTCCAAATGAGCTGAGACTTGGTCCAAGGGTGTAGGGGTTCATGAACCATTTGATTTGAGTACTCATACCTCTATACAAAATCCCCAAGGACCACTTTTTTACATCTTACATCAAAAATAATTAAAAATCCCCAATTTGCGAGAATTTTAATTATTTAAAAAATCCTATCAAAACTTAATGGAATTCCGCGAAACTCTAGGAAATGTCTAGCATGGTCATTTACAATACTCCTAGACCTTAGTTACCCCATGGGCTCGATCATTAGAACATCTTTCACCACTTTGGAGAATTATTGTGGGAGTGAAAAACTCAAGGGAAATTAATAAGGCTGGTTAGGTCAAATTAATAACCTGAGGAAAAAAAACACTCAGTGAAAGGGACTCCTCTAATGATGAAGTCCTAGGCAACTGACCTAAACTATGATCCATGCAAACCTATTACATTATTATCCCACGCAGGGGAGAGGAAATTCCAATTACAACAAAATGTTGAAGGCCAAAGCTGCCTTGTAGAACCAACAAGTCTTCAACTTGGTAGCACCATCAGGTGCATATCTTCATGGTACATGGAGTTGACCCCCAAGTTGAACTAGGTGGTCAACATTTGGCTCCACATGGGGACGTGTGTTTGATCTTCACTTGGGAAGGAGAGCATACGAGAATCCAACATCTACAAAACAAAGTGCTCACCAATACCCAACATAAATACATGTATACAATGAATAAATAAAATGCTATAAACAATAATTACATAATAAAATAACTATTGTACAACAATTACAAAATGAAACTATGATACAATAAAACATTTAACATAATTACATAATGAATGAAATAATACAAAACTAAAAATAAAGGACAAGAGTTAGAGATACGTTACAAAGTGTGTCCCTTTGGATAGCAAGTTGCCCATCATCTGAAGAAGAGTTTGAGTTGTTGCCCATTCCTTGGAATGTTTATGGGCTCACCATCCAAATGGCTAAGGTGGAAAGAATTTGGACCGGCTATTTCCCAAATCACATATGGACCCAACCATAAACTGTCAAACTTGCCATGTTTGCTTGGTTTCTCTCTGCCTTTATCCCATAATAAAATTGTATCCCCAACTATGAAATCCCTCTGCCTGGCTGACTTATCAAAAGCTTTCTTAACTTTACTCTGATTCTGCAATTCTGATTATATGTCTTTCTTCTGCTCTCATCTAACTCTATTATCTGATTAACCATGTTCTGAACTGCATCCTATTCCCTAGAAAAATCCTGAACTGAACCATAAGTAGGAAGTCTAAGGTGCACTAGCAACCTAGCCTCCAAACCATACACTAAATCAAAAGGAATTTTCCATGTTGTTGTTTTCTTAGTAATTTTGTCGGCCCACAATGCATGCTTAATCTTACTATCCCAAGATCTTTTGTTTTCTCCGACAATTTTCTTAACTATGGTCATTAAATTTTTATTACTTGACTCAACTTGACCATTTCCTTAGGGGTAGTAATCTGATGCATGTGACAAGATAATACCATACTTGAAACAAAAGGAAGACATTTCTACTGAACAAAAAGCCTTAGCATTATCCGTCACTATTTTTGAAGGCACACCAAATCTAGTTATGATCCTATCTTCAAAGAAGTCCATGACAACCTTTTCGGTTGCTCACTTAGTGGGAATGGCTTCAACCCATTTGGTGAAGTAATTTGTAGTTGTTATAAACCATGAATAACCATTACTTGAATTATCTTTGAACTTCCCTATGAAGTCCAAACCCCACTGTTGAAAAGGTGCTTCAACCACAACTGGCTGTAAAGGGAAGCGGCTAACTTTTGCTTTCTCGTGAAAAGTTGACAAGGCTCACATTTTCTTACAAACTGATGCACATCTGAAAAGATTGTGGGCCAATAATATCATGCTCTAAGGATTTTGTGCATAGTAGTTTTAGCTGCAAAGTGTCCACCAGAAGATCCAGCATGGAATTCATCCACTAGTTTCTTTGATTCAACATCATCCACACATCTAAGGATAACTCCATCAAGATTTTTCCATCCTAATCCAGCTCTAGTGAGGACATACTTAGAAGATTTTAACCTCAGAGCCCTTTTCTTATGACCCACTAGATGACTTGGACAAGTAATATTTTTAAGATAGAAAATAATATCTGCATACCACTCAACCTGTTCAAGCTTTAATAAATTAGGGGAGATATCTTGATTATTATTATTATTATGACAAATTATACCCAAGGCCCTTTCATTCCCTTCAGTTAACATTTTGGCTAAACCTTGACCCTTGACCAATTTGGTGGGTTTGATTTCTAAATCATATTCTTGGATTTTAGCAATCCATCTACCCCTTGAGCCTAATCCTTCTGACTGAGATAAAACATCTTTAACTGTTGAATTAGGCACATAACCAATTACCTTGGAATATCCAATGAAGAATCTAAAATGTTTAAGTGACTTCATCAAGGCATATGCTTGTCTCTCAAACATGGGATACTTTAATTCTGCATTCTGCAAGGCCCTACTCATATATGCAATGGGTTGATCATGGCCTTGATCATTTTTCTGAAGTAATACACCAGCAATAGTATCTTCAAAAGCAAAAGAGAAAATCTGAAAGTCCTTAGAATAATCTGGGCTAATAAGGACAAGAGCTTCGRATATGGCAGTTTTAATATCTTGGAATGCTTTCTTACTTTCATCATTCCATTCAAACTTAACATCCTTCTTAAGCAACTTATATATAGGTTTCACAATTTCAGCATAGTTAGGAATGTTACCTGTGGACAAAATTGGTTTGGCCTAAGAAGGATTGGAGAGCTTTCTTTGAAATAGGCAAGGGCACCTTTCCAATTGCTTCAACTCTCTTTGGGTCTAACTTGACCCCATCTTTTGAAATAATATGGCCCAAAAGTTTACCTTCTGTCACCCCAAAGACTGACTTAGCAGGATTTAAGGAAATTCCAAACTCTCTACACCTTTCAAAAACTAGTCTAAGATGATCAATATGACTCTTCCCATTCTTAGAAAAAATTGTCAAGTCATCCTGATATATTTCTATTAATTTTCCAATTAACCCTCTAAAGGCATAATTCATAGCTCTTTGAAAAGTAGCTCCAGCATTTGATAAACCAAATGGCATTCTTAAATATTCAAAGGTACCCCATGGAGTAGTAAAAGTAGTCTTATGCCTATCTTCCTCCTTAAGTCTGATCTGATTATATCCTGAAAAACTATCAAGCATGGAAATCATTCCTGATCCTGTTACCCTTTGTAGTAAAGTTTCAATCTTGGGAAGAGGATAATTGTCCTTTGTGCATGCAATATTTAAGTTTCTGAAATCAATACAAAGCCTTATTTTTCCATTCTTCTTCCTAGAAACAACCAAGTTTGAACACCATGAAGAATGTCTAGTTTGGGCTATAATTCTTGCTGCTAACATTTTCTGTAACTCCCATTGAACCAAAGGAGCTAACTTGGGGTTAATCTGTCTTAACTTCTGTCTAAAGGGCTTAGTGTCCTCCTTTAAAGGAATCACATGTAGAAGCACATCTTCCCTATAGACCTTGAGTTCATCATAAGTGAAAGAAAAAACATCCCTATATTCTTTTAACAATTTGATAATTTATTTTCTTTTTTCTATAGGTGTGGTCTTGCCTACTTTCACCATCCTAGGCTCTTTATCATTTCCTATGTCTACTTCAAAGTGATCACATGGTTTTGTATCTGATTCTTCCTTGTGCTTGTGACCATATTGTCTATCAAACAATATTTCTTGTGCAAAAAGGCGCCTAGGCATTGGATTAACCTTACTGTCATTTTCTGTATAATTACAACCATCCTCTTTCTCATTGACATGAAATTCAAAAAATGCTTGTATTTGAGTCAAGAATCTAATGACTTGTTTATCATCATCAAATATTTGCCAATGATCTATATTATCTAGAACTGAGGGCCTAAAGATAACTTCCACAGAAATATTCTCTTTAATCAACTCATGGGAAAGTTGGAGTGTGAAAGCAGCTACAGCAAGTTCATCAGCCTTATAATTTTGTTCCCTAGGAATAGCAATAAGATTCAAAGCATCAAGATCTTCAATAGAGTCCCATATTGCATTCCTATATTTCTTTAATCTTTCTGACTTGCAAGCAAAATTATTCTTAAGTTGTTGAATGACCAAATCTGAGTCTCCCTTGATATTCAAACATTTGACACCCATATCTTTGCAAACCTCCAAACCAAGCAACAAAGCCTCATACTCAACCAAACTCCAATCTATAAGCAAACATAAATTCTTGACCATTTGGAGATTGAATGACTATTCCTGCACCTTTTCCAGATCTAGAAAAAGCATCATCAAAATTCATATACCAAACTTCATCAACTCTATCATCTTTAATTTCTTCTTCTAAAGGCACTATAGAGTTAGACAAAAGAGCATAATTACCAAGATCATCCTCTCTATACTTTAACTCATTCTTAGGATTTCTTGGGCCTTCAACATGATACCTCCTTGATTAATCCATGCACTTTAATCATTTTACTGTCCATGGCACAAATGTTATGGTAAGGTCTAGATATCCTCAAGTTTAATTGCTCCATTACCTTCTTAGTCATAACATTTGAACTAGCCCCCGAGTCAAGCATGCAATTATGTAGCACTTTATTGTTCACAAGTAAAGAAAGGAAAAAGGGTTGATTCTTTTCATTCCCCCTATCCCAATTCTGCAAAATTACTGGTACATCTTGGTAAGCTATTGTCGGTTGTCTATCAACAATATTTTGGGGAGGATCTTCTATGGCTTTAAGTAATTTTTCCCTTTGTGAAGGGATCTTCATGATTTCTGAAACTGGAACCAACATCTTTGCATTACTAAGCCATCCTCCTAAATCAATATTTAAATCTGAAATTGCATGCACATTTGTTTTAGGAGGGGTGGGAGCTACCTTGGGAGTGTTTGCTTGATTTCTATCTTGATTTCTGTTTCCATTCCTTTGGTAGGTAATGCCTCTATACTTATCCATTTCTGAAACTTGTTGGGGAGTGGGCTTAGGCCCAAATTTCTCTGTTGCCTTATCAACAACATTATTCATGCCACTAGCATTACAACCTTGTTCAGCAAATTCCATCCAATCATGCATTCCAACATTGTACTTTCTACCACACATAGTAACTTGTTCATTCCCTGAGTTAGAATAATCTCCTTCATCACAACCCTCAAGAAAAACCGAACAAGTCATTTCCTCACGAAATTCACCACAAGGCCTACCAAGTTGGTGGATTCAAAAGGATTAGGTGCCCTTTGATCATGAGGAGGAGGTCTCTTTGGCCATTTGTCATTTGGCTTATGATGAGATCTATTAGCTTGTGCCCTCTCCATAGTGATCAATCTATTATGTAAAGCATTAATTTGATTTGCATGGTTAATTTCCATTTGTTTGATCAATTGAGTCAACTCCTTAATACCATCATTAGAAGACTCTTGACCCTCTACTTTCTTTTTCCTTTCCTCAACATTCTTGGAAGAAGAACCTCTAGAAAAACCAGGAATATTAGATTTTCTAGCATCTTGCATGTTTTTATCAATCCTCACTACGAAAGCTTGTGCATCCTTAATAGTTTGAGGATCCTTATCCCTTAGTTGATATCTCATTTCTCCCTCAAAGGCCTCCATGTAATAAATTAAAATTGTTGTGTCTGAAGGTTTAATTGTTGTAGAGAGACTTTTCACCAAGTCGTTAAATTTGTTGTTGAATTCCTCCATGGTTTCATTTTCCTTTTTCTGACTTGAGCTAAGGGTAGCTAGTAAAACTCTGTTATCTTTCTGATCACCCCATTTTTCTCTAAAAGCTTGATAAATTTCAGCTAGGGTGCTAAACTTGTTGGGATCTTGTTCTAAAAACCATTCAGCAGCATCCCCCTTTAAAGAGTACAAATACAAGGTCATCTTGACATCCTCTTCATCATGACCACGACACCACTTCCCAATACATAAGTCAACATTTAAGATGTGGGATTTGGCATTAACAGCATTATTTCCCTGAAAAGTAGGCAACTTATCAATAGCTTTGTCAGGGATGGCGTGAGGAGCACCTTGAATTGCTGAAAAATTCAAAGGCCTTAGTAAAGTACTCATGATTGAAATAGGATTAGTTGTTGTAGTATTAACAATTGTAGGATTATTATCTGAAAACAAGTGATGTATGTCAGAGATTGCTTCTTCTCCAACTATCAAGGTGCCTACGAGGAGTTAATATGTTTACTCTCCTCCTATACACCCTTTCAGGTTCAGGAAGAGCATCCACCAACCCTTGCGGGTTACTCCTAGTAGGATACCTTACAGAATTATTCAAAGGAGTCGCCACTTGGAAACTAAGCAATATCGAAACACACAACTCAAGTTTAAAAATATTTAGGGGAAAAACTTATTACTTAGTTTCTTAAAGAATAAATTAAATTAAGTTGTTTAGACTAAGGATAAAAGACTTATCCCTGGCAACGGCGCCAAAAATGTTGTCGTCCTTATACACACTTGCTAACGTGGACCAAGTCCAATCCACTTAGTGTGTCCTTGGAGGCACAATGCCTAGGTTCAAGCCCACTGTCACCTCGACTTGAACCTCTTCCGTCTAGGCTTACTCCTTGGGAAGCCAAGGGGGGTAGACCCTAGTTACTATGTGAGTGATTAAATGAATTCTATGAGTTAATTTTAGTTTATTAAAGCCAAGGGGGAGCTAGCCTATATGGAAAGCAACAATGCAAGTGCAAATCTTTAATGAAAATCAGCCCTTTCCCTAAGTCAACTATGACTAGTGCTTATAAGTTGGGCAAGGGGTCAATTAGATTACACAACAAAAGAATTAAGTACAATTATACAAGAAATAAACAATGTTATAGGATATAGGGGCGATAGTGCTTCCACTCCAAACCCAATTGTCTGGAGATCTATCCGGCCAATCTTAAGCTCTCGGGGCCATAATCACACAAACCAGAGACATCATAAGGTAAGAATTAAAGGTAAGAAAAATCTCTCAATTTCCTCAACCATTTTAATTATAAATATTCTCAATCATATTTTATTACAAAAAATACAAAAAAGCATACCCTAGCTTTGTGTTTCAATTTTATCTTGATTAAGCTAGTAGATCTTTGGGTTTTTGCCTTGTGGGATTTCTCCCTACCCCAACATAAATATTCCCTTGTGTTATTTGTTTTATTCAATGTTACCAGAGGGTGAAGCGAAGCGGGAGCGTTTTTAGGAAGCGAAGCGTCGGGAACGTCATTTTCAAAAAATCCTCGGAAGCGAAGCGTCCAGGAAGCGTCTATTATACATATATATATATATATAAAAAAAAAATTATATATATTGCGTTTATATTAAAAAAAACATGCAGAAAGACAAATTAGTTGCAGAATGTATGAAAACATGCATATTTGTACATTGTAACATTAAAATGGCATCCATAGTAGTAAGTAGTAGTACATCAATGATTA
>ML779698.1:1460544-1473953 GCA_009831015.1 Picea engelmannii | reverse complement strand
TGTTGATGCTTTAGATATTTAAAAAATTGAAAAAAAATGAATATTTTTGTATTTTTTTCCTTCTTACCACATTTTCCGATATTTACCGATATTTTCCCCGATATTGCCGATATTTTCGTTTTCGGACCCTCGAAGATATTTTACCGCTGCCGATGTTGGTAACATTGGAATGTAGACAGGACTACCAAAAATTATAAAATGGTCAACTGAAGGCTTCTTACCAGTGAAGACTTCTTCTGGAGTTTTCTCTTCCAAGGCTTTATGAGGACACTTGTTCTGAATATAGACTGCGGTGCTTGCAACTTTGGCCCAAAGAGACAACGGAAGATTCTGATCATACATCATTGCTTTGGCTGCTTCACAAATTGTCCCGTTCTTTCTTTCTACAACCCCATTCTGTTGAGGATTATAAGGCACAATCAGCTCCCTCTTAATCCCAAAAGTTCGGCAAAGATCATCATACTTGTGGGAGTCAAACTCTTTTCCATTGTCTGTTCTAAAAACACGGATATGTCTACCTGTCTGATTCTCAACAGGATTCTTAAAATCCTGAAATTTACTAAAAGATTCATCTTTAGTTTTCAGAAAATAAATCCAATTTTTACGAGAATCATCAATAAAAATGATATAGTAAAGACAACCATTCATATACGGAGCAGTCATAACTCCACAAAGATCAGAATGAATAAGATCTAATATACCATCAGTTTTTCTATTACTCTATTTTTACCAAGAGCACAGCCTCTACAAATACTATCATGCTCAAAAGAAAAAACTGGCATACCTGTTACCATCTTTTGCAAACCTGGAAGAGCATTATAGCTGAGATGTCCAAACTTTATGTGCTATAGTTCGCAGGGGTTGATCATCTCATGAGCTAATGCTTGAAAAACTTGACCAATGACTTTGTAAAGTCCACCTTCTTGAGCTCTGATTATCATGGTTGAGCTCATACTTTCATTTGAGGGTCGCATAAGAGCCTTTCCTTTGGAGAAGGCTATTGATTACCCTTTACTTTCTAAAAATGCAACTGAGTTGAGATTTTTTTTAATCCAGGAACATAAAGAATTTCTTCAATATGAAATACATTACCTGACTGAAGCTGAAAAGATGTTGATCCAAATCCTTTGATGGCATAGGTCCCATCATCACCCAATTCTACCTTCACATTGAACTTCTTATCTCGATAGTTCACAAGGTTTTGTTTGAATCCTGTCATGTGCCTGGAGGCCCTGTTGTCCACTAACCAAACTTCCTCTGATTTGGTGACAGTACCAGAGAGAGTTGAAAGAAAATAACTTTCTCTGCGTTGTTCTTGTTCTTTAGTAGCAGCTCTGGTTCTTCTTCTTTGAGGCTCTTCTTCCTCGGTTGCAACTGAAGCAAGGAACCTGCCTCTCCAATTTTGTTGTGAAGGAGGGTTCCTGTAGTCTTTTGCATAATGACCTAGCCTTTTACAGTTAAAGCATCTTACTTTAAACAAATGAGAGTGAAAGTGAGTGTGCTTACCTTGGGGTTTCTTACCTTTGCCTTTGTGCTGAGAAGACATTTTCCACTTCTTGGCTTTGACTGATAGAGCATGGTTTTTCACTGTTGAGGGTTCATTTATGCTTTTAAGTATACCCTCTTCTTCCATGAAATCATGCCAAAATCTCTCGAAGTTGGGTTGAACTTCTCTTCCATTCACTGATGAGAGAAATGTCTCCCATGAGTCAGGAAGACCATCTACTATTGTTTGTACAAGGTCATCATCATCCACTACAACTCCAATTGTTGCAAGTTGGTCTCTTGTTTGGACAATTTTGGAAAAGAAGGCAGAAATAGTTTCATCCTTTCAGATCTTTAATGTACGTAGTTGTTTCTTCAAAATCATCTTCTGAGCTAGGGCCTTCTTTTCATATAGATTTGCTAGGGCATCAAAGCATTCCTTAGTTGTCCTTAAATGAGCAATAAGAGGCATCATGTTGTCTTTAACTGAGTCAAAAATGACTCTCTTAGCTTTGGCCTGCCTCTTCTTATAGGTTGCTCTTCCTGCATTTGAAGTAGGTTCTTCTATCACCCTAGTAACCAGCTCATCCAAGTCACCTTCTTCTAGGATATTAAAAACCGTAGCCTTCCAGGCATTGAAGTTTGAATCCCCTTCAAGCCTATCTTCTGCTTTGACTAAAGATGCAGCCATACTGATAACAAGATCTGATATAAAACAAGCTTAATGTTGATCTGCAAAACAAACCCTTAGGTGTGGATCTACGAAGGCTCAAAAGTATGCCACAATTGAGCTCTTTTCACGCCCTAAGCTCTGAAACCATGTAAGAAATTCAAGGGCAAACTAGAACAGAAAAATCCTTTTACTTTTATTTACTAAAGAAGTTTTAGATCAACAATATATTCAAAATTTCTTATGTGAACAAATAACAGAAATAGTACAATGGATCTGAACATTAAAACAAAACATATCTAAACATTAATTTAACACAAACATAGAACAGATCTGAACATTACATTAGCAATAAAACAAGGAACAAATTTCCCTGATTAGCTTGTTGTTGTCCTCTTTTTTGTATGCTCAGAAAAAGCTATAATGGTCATGGATCAAACCCTCAGGGGTAGATCTCATCATGATCTTTGTGGACAGTTTTTGCCAAGAAGAACTTTAGGTAGATAATAGATAACCAATCAGCATACCACTCATCAAAAGCAAGGTTGAAACAAGGACACCACAGTCCAAACTAGAGGCTAAAAGAGGAGCCAATAGCAGCCCTAACAAAAATCTGTCCAAGAGGAGGGATTGCTATAGCAAAAGGCAGATTTAGGGTTGTCTCAACAAACCCTAATGGTTGTAGATTAGGTACCATGCACAGATGACAGCAGCAGCAAAAAAATATCAGCAGCAGACAAGAAAAGATATCAGCAGCAACTAGAAAAGATATCGGTAGCAACAAAAAGAGAGAAGACACCAGCAAAGGAGGTGGCGGCAAGCTGGAGAAGAGGAGGCCGCAGCCTTAAACCAGCAAGGGACTGCTCCAAGAGGAGGGCCGCACCCTTATAACAGCAAGAGGAACCAGCCAAGAGAGGGCCGCACCACTTAGACAGCAAGAGGAACCAGCGAAAAGAGGGTCACACCACTTAGACAGCAAGAGGAACCAACAAAGAGAGGGTTGCACCACTAGACAGCAAGAGGAACCAGCAAAGAGAGGGCCGCACCACTAAACAGCAAGAGGAACCCGCCAAGAGAGTGATGCACCACTTAGACAACAAGAGGAAACCAGATCCAAGGTAGTCGTACCCTACACCAGCACAAGAAAACTGATCCAAAGGAGGCCGCACCACTATGCCAATCAGAACAAGAGAGCCGCAGCAAATTTCAGACCAAGAAGGTTTTGGAGGAATGAGAATGAGAGTTAGTGTGACTGAGGGGGAGAGGTTTCTTATTATAGTTTAGGAAGTAGGTTAGGGTTAACTAATATAACCCTATCTTTAGGGTTATAATAAACCCTAATAAAAATAAACAATTTTAATTAATATTTTAATTCATAAAATATTAATTAGAAAGTCAACAAGTCAAGGTGGCTAGCAAAGACCAAAAATACATAAACATTAATAACAAGACAAAGTCAAAAGGGGGGTTCTTCTTCAATGGAAAGATGTCCACATAAGTCTCATGATAACTTATAAGCTTTTATCATCCCAGCATAAGAGGAAAGTCAATGATGTGATCATTTCCTTCTTCTTAACTGCTCCTAGGTCTCATGGACCATCTCGGGAGAGAAGAAAATCACACATCATCTCATCTTGGTACTTAACCAATAAATTGTCTGGTCCCAGACCAGGATACCCTAGAACACATCTGGGGGCCCTAGATCACCACTAGGGTCTTACCCACCAAGGTACACAACCAAGGATCAATCCAAGCACCGAGCAAGGATTCCCTGGAACACATCCAGGGGCCCTAGAACACATCCAGGGGCTTACATCATCAAACTGCTTGGTCCTTGACCAAGAACCCCAGCAATACATTGGGTACCCTCACTAGGGTCTTTTGCAATGGCTCTAACTGCTTGGTCCCAGACCAAGAACCCCAGGAGTGTACTAGGGGCCCTAGATCTCAGCTAGGGTCTTTTCCATCATCCCGGAGAATGGCTCTTACAGCTGCTTAATTTTAACACCCCACCATGGTAAACTTAGGCAATTTATAAAATTAACCTATGTTAAGTTGTTGTTAGAAGAGATTACTTAATGTGCATTTCCTAATCACTTGTTTTGAAGCTTTTGATTCATCATTATAGGTGGGAGCCCCACATTGAGATTCATAATGCTACCTTGGGATCTGTGTGCATGTATATAGACAAATATATTTACATTGGGATCTATGACACTGCATTGGGATACATGTCATTGCCTAGGGATCTGTGACAGTGTGTTGGACAATGACATGGACTCCACATCATCATCATATGCCACATGGACCATTCCTAGAGGACACACTTGCTTTCTTGGACCATTTTTTGAGGTGTTGAAGAGGTGAGAACACATTTTCTAAAGGCGTCCAGCTTCAAGGGAAGTTATCTTTTGACAGAGTGCTTAGAATTATGCTAGATTAATGTCATCAGAGGCAGAATGGCCGCGAGATTTCCAAAATGGGGTTTGTTATCCCCACTTTTTAGGGATAACTAGGAGATCATGTCTCGAGGCCCACAGGTCCTAGACATGGAGTACCGAGAGCAGGATTGACCTGGGCATGACCCTGGAGGGCCCACCTTTTCTTCTTCCATTGTCTTTGTCTTGTCAGCAGCAGCATCCATCACCATCGGCTTGGTCCTGTATCAGAAGAGGTTCTTGCTCCATGAGGTAATTGGTCCAGGTATCATGGTATGTGTCACTTTTGATCATTGAAACCTTTAAATATATGCATCTGATTCCTCTTATCTCTAACAACTGCTTGGATCTTACATTTGCTCACTTGACCATGTTTGGGGGGATTGACAGGGTGCCCTAGCAAGCCTGTGTCTGTAGGTTTTGGTTTGCCACTGGGGGGATTTCCGAAAAGCCATCGTCCGCTCCCATCATAGCACCACTCTTACATCTTGTCTCCATTCCCATTCCCCTTGTCCAGGCATTGGGTTGACCTATTTCATGACTGCACCTTACCTCGTGGGAAGAAGGGGCTAAAGGCCCAGAAGGTAAAAGCAAGCTGGTAAAAGATAAAAGCCTAAGAATGAACCTCGAGATGCTTCGCCTAGGGATCCCCGAGAAAGCAATAAAAACCTTCTCAGCAAGAAACAAGAGGGACCCGAAAAAAATAATAAAACAAGACCTAATCAGAGGATAGGGGGTCTCATCACGAACCAGCCTATTAGGTTCATGGGTATCTAGCAGTATGACATTGCCACCAGCTGATTACCATGCCAGGGCAGTGACTCTTGGTTGTATGGCAAAGGGAAAGGGGGTCTCATCACGATCCAGCCTTCTCATTTCTACGAAAGTATTTGTGGGTAACGCTGTCAGCTCTGGTCACCGTGCCAAGGCAGTGTCCCCTGGTTAGCTCTTGAACAAAACAAAAACAAACAAAAAGAATAAAAAGAATAAAGGCAAGAATGGGCTTGGAAAAAAATGCATCCATGACAGGGACAGCTCGCCTTCTACAAAGGCACCCACAGGTAACACGTTGCATCCTTGGCCCTTACTGCATCCACATGCTTGGACATCCACTTACATGGCTTGGAAGAGGTCTTTCTGAGAACTTTCTTTTTCCTGTGGACACTAGCCCAATAGGACGCCTTGTCCTTTTCCCCAGACTTGTATTGCCGGTTTGTGTAACGTCTTTGAGCTGTCAACTGATGTATTAGGGATTTTATGCATGTGTTTAATAATATTAATGATGAAATGTGATTGACATTGCTATGATCCCTGTGACTGATGAGCCCATGGAGGGCGTAGCCTTTGATGTGCAGGACCATACCCGACGGACAGGTACCATTTGGACCGGTACACATGGGGAGATGATCAGTTCGGACCTCCATGGGGTTGAAGAGCCCACCAGATGGATGTTGAGACCCCATCAGGGGGCAAAGATAGGGCAGAGGTTGATCAGAGACTTTGCACCGGAGAAGAAGAGGAGGTTCCACCAAAGGCACCCCGGCACAACTGGACCTAGGGGGATTGACCCATTTTCAGTGGGACGTTGGCTCTAGATGGCCTAGGACGTCACCAGGAGGCACGTCATCATGAGCGTGTTGGCAGATTAACAAGGCAGTTGGCATGTGTGGCAGCTTGAAGGAGCCCAAGGAGGGCTAACGTCTCACTTCAAGAGGCTACATTTTCCCTATTAGGGGCTAACGTCACCCTAGAAAGGGGTGACATCTTACCTTTTTCCTTGATTAGGATTTAATTTGACAATTTAATGTAAAAACAGTATTGTTTTGGTATTATGGCCTTGTCGGCCTTTTTATGACCTAAAAAGTAAATTAGGTCATTGATACAGTATATATTGAGGGTTTTCACTCTCATTTTTTTTCATCATCTTTCACTCACCACTAGGTGAGGTCTGAAATTTGCGCCCTATTCTAGGGTTTTGGCTGATCTAGTGAGGCGCACTTGTTGAAGGAAGATAATTTTTGGCATTTTATGGTGTTTCTCTTGAAGGAAGGTGTTACAACTATGGTTTGCATGGTTATTTCTTGATGAATTATAAGTATTTTTCTGCAAAACTTCTTGAATGAATGGTTGTAGTCTAATTTCTTGCATATGTTTATTTATTTTACTGAATCAAAACACTAGGTGACAAGCACACAAGTAGGTCCTTGTCTCATGTCCCCTGATAGAGAAACTTTCAGCCATTGAAGGAGAGAAAGAGAACCTAGCCGTATATACACTCCTTGTTTCTCTTTCCCCTGTGCTAGCCGTACCATTTAGAATCCAAGAATAAGAAGACGTTCCAGGCCTAGGTTATCTACACTTAGGGTCGTTTTTCTTTTAGGGTTTGATGAAAGAGCCTTGTTGTAGCAACACTCTCCCTCATTAAGCCTTTTTGTCTTGATTTTGTGCTTCATCTGAGCTAGTCGTCTTGCCGGGAAGGAGGAGAGAGCACGAGGCCTTGCTTTAGCAACACCGGAGTGAGCCTCTCTCCCCTAGTGTTCCGATTTTGAGGCCCTGCTTTAGCAACACCTCAAAACTTTTCCCTCTAGTCCTTGAAATCTTGCCTCCTTCAACCTGTGCGTCCTTCACTTATGACTCCATTAAACCCTAAGGCACTGATCTGGAAGTCCTCCAACGTTGAAGTGAAATTGGTCAAACAACTCTCAAACTCTTTCAAGCTCAAACCCTAACCTACTAACCCTAAGTTGTTGACGTCATCCTTGGTTATTACATCTTTAATGCAGCAACGTTTCATTTTATGAGAAATTGAATGGTAGTTAAAGGCATTAATTGAGTTAAGTATTGATTTGTTGCAATGAATGCCATATCGTTCTAGTATTTATTGGTGAAGTGACATTACTTTTATTGTTATTTTGTTAACATTGACTTCGTCAACATTTACTTTCAAATTGCTTATATCGAATATCAGATAGTCTTTCATATATATGAAGTACTAACCAGAGCCTGCATATATCAGTTTATTGTTGCTTTGTTCTCGGGCAAGGATTCTATTTGGTTATCTTAGTTGGCTATAATCCGGACTATCTGCTCTGGTGGTGATCTGTGAAGGGAGAAACTTGTCATTGTTTGATTATCCTTTAGCCTCTTCAAAACGCCAGGTCACCAGGGACGTCTCCCCTGGGCCTTACCTCCCTAAAGAGAAAGAACCTCCCTATCGTGGTGACATTGGGTGGGATAGGTTCTTGTTACGCCAGTTTGGCCTCCTACCTTATAGCCTTTCTTCCTAGCTACAAATTGTGCGATAAAAGGGTTATAATAGACAATTGGGCAAAAATTGACCTACTTACGATGGTGTTGGAAATTGTCAGGCAAAAATCATCGCCGCGTTTAGGAGCCACACATGTGAACACATGGAGGGTGCATTTTCTCTCTCTTAGCCAAACGTGTGGGTGGTTAGAGCATCTTGTGGTGCACACCTCTTCTCTTTGACTAGTCTACTCACGTGTTTGAGTTAGTTGAGGTGGTTATCTCATGATATATTATTTTATTGACTCAAAATGGTTTTAGACAATGGTATTGAGAGTGCCTCTTGTTTTAGTTCATGGTTTTGCTTGAGCACATTGAATTCGCACATGGTTTGTTGCTCATAGTTTTGTGAGGTGCCTTATCTATATAGGGAAGGCTCCTCTCTCATTTGTCATGGTTGGAATAGATTGGAAGACACATATTGCTCAATTTTGGTCTAGTTTTTTTTCTACTTTCTCGAGTAAAGTTGTATATCCCATCGTAAAAACAAGGTTGCATTTTCCATCTCTTAATGGTTTGGTATATGTTTATTACAATCTTCAATCGTGGGTGAGGCAACATCGACACCACCTTTTACACAAATTTATATAGCTGCATCCACCAGTCAATGTTAAACATATGATGTAGGACGTAGTGGCAAACAACCCATGTCCTTTTCCCATAAAAGGCGAGGAGGTTATCGATACTTGATAGCCAGCTACTAGATTTGTCATTGTAGATGACTCAAGATGATGAGATACACTTATATATTTGGTGACATTTTGCATTGGTTGTCCACTTTTGAGTCCTTCATTGGACAACTATCAAGGTTGGGGATTCATTATCTACTTTGATGTACCATTTTTTATTTGGCATCCACTACATCATATATATATTAGTGTTTTTTCCATATTTATGTGCCAATGTGTTTACTTAATGTTGTTGTTGGTTTACATAATTAAAAGATTGAAAAAATTGAATTTATTTTGTATTTTTAATGCTTCCTATGGTTTGTTGATTTTTTCGCCAATATTGTCAAGAAGTTACATTCTGAACCCTCGTTGATTTTTTGTCAAAGCCAATTTTTTCAACAATGCTTGTATTCACATGTTTGTGTATGTGAAAGCTAGAGCAAACTCGTCTCTTTGCACTCTTCTTCATTTGTATTTTTTCTCTGTCTTGAACACTAGGGTTCTTGACAAGATTCAAGGGATGAAAAGGTTTAGGGTTTTTCCTTAAGAAGACAAAGGAACAAAGGGAACACTTGATCCTATAATTCCTACGAGAGAAAAAGAATAAGGATTTTGAGGCATTTGGAAACCCTAGTGCTACTTAGAGTGCTTGATGTGGAGAACGTAGAGGGATTCTATCATGTACACTTGCGTGATGCAAGTGAAGGTGCCAAAGAGGACTTCTTGGTGTGTATGCTAGCTAGTTGAGGATATTTGGTGGAGTGAATAATTTTGGTTAGAAGTGATTATGTTATATACCAATACTAGATCTGCAAATATGCTTCAGAAATAAACTAATAATAAACACCAAACAATTCACTGAGATATTGAATACAAGAAATAGAGAAAACCCTTGAGGTAGGGTATATCTTAATCCTTAAGGAAGGATAAAACTCCTCAAACAATACTTGCTTGTACATTAACAATATACTTCACCATGTCAATACATTCCATACACTTCTTTATATAGCATTCTCTATCTTTTAGGAACATTTTAGAGAAGGAATCTTCTAGAAAGCCTATTTATTATCTCTAACTACCATAGTGGGCCTTATTTAATACTATGGTGGACCTAGTCCACCTTACATTGAAAGGCCTCCACTAATAATACATAAACTCATTCCCATTGGGTACCTCCCATATTACTATTAAAATATTTGATGTGCTCGTTTTTGTTAGAATATGATGGTTGTGCTCGTTTAACCATAGACAATATCACTATTGTCACCCAACCATAGGCTAAAGCCACCCCCGAGCACCTTAACCTTGACAAAGAATCATTCTGGAAGAAAACCCTAGGCTAGATAGCCAAACAAAGGGTGGCGCACCTTTCTCCAAGGATAGCGCACCAAGCAAGAGCTGATCAGAGAGTCCAAACCATAACTAAGAGATAGTCCAAGCCAAAACCGAAATCTACTAGCTGCAGCAGCTGCAACGACAGCTCTCCTCCAAACTTGCGCACAAACTGGCCAACTGCAGTGCGCACAAGTGTTGCTTCTGCAGTGCGCACAAGTGTTGCTTCTGCAATTCTGAGAATGCCTGGCAGAATGAAGACTGGCCTCCTGTATTTATACTAAATCTGGCAAACTGCCTGGGCCGACTTCTCATTCTGGGTGCCTATTTACTTAGTATATAATATTTCCTTTAGTCGACTTCTTCTCTTGGAGGCTAATAACCTAATACAGGTTATCCTCTTGAGCCAACTTGTCTTCTATGGGTTATGAGCCAACTAATTAGGGTTTCTTCTTGCTTCCCGGAATATTCTATTCTCGTCGGGTTTACACGTGGAGGTAAATACCTCCCGCAGCTACCATAATATCAAAACTCCCTCCTAGCTAGGGAGGTATTGAAGGTAATAGTCTTGAGCACAAACATACCATTCACCCAATAGCATCAACATAGTTGTATAGACTATCCCATGACTAGATCATAAGCACCATCATCACTATCAGTGTCATCATCTGCATCATCTCGCGAAACCATACTCCATCTGAGTAATCAGACATGATGTTGGATAAGTCACTCACTCCACAGAGTGACACAAGAACCATTCTTCTAATTTGGACATATGTCCTGGAAGAATAAATGTCCTGGACCATTTTCCTTTTGGGAAATCTCTGTCCATTGATCATCCATCTAGTTGATTAAACATTTTCCAACACTATTGATAGTCTTCAAGGCAATTGGAACAATGTCATTCAATAGAACACAACTGTGTCTATCCATAGTAGTACACAACTATTATCCAGTGGTACACTACCACACCAAGTAGCACACAGATACTTGATCAGTGACATAGTCACAATCAGTGGAACACATCCACCCCAGTAGTATACATCTATTGTCTGGAGACATACAGTCTCCATAAAAATCATATCATCTCATATCAACCTGCACAAAAAACATTGTTATGATATAAACTGAGTCATCTGGGCCATTCTTCCACTCACATCTGTGAGATCTAGAAGAGCATCTGCCCTCAGAAGGTAAAACATCAATGATGAGCTATCTAGACTATTCTTCTCAAGCAAGGAAGAATAACTGTCCCAATTTCTGAGCCTGGACCATTCCCAATCCGACCCATTCCTCCAGCACTAAACAAAGTGCAACCTGGAGAGAATGAATCTGCCCTAGGGAATGTCTGTCCTTGATTGTTGAACCTGGACCATTCACCTATCTGGGCCATTCCTCTGGCACTAAACAAAGTGCAGCCTGGAGATAATGAATCTGCCCTAGGGAATGACTGTCCTGCACCAACCTCCAAAATGGACCATTCTTCGAAACTGCTCACAACTGTGAGCTTCGAAAGAACGATTGTCCAGCGAGGCGGACCAGTCTTCTTGACCACTACTAAGAGTGACCGTCAAGAAGAGAGACTGTCCTAGACCATTCCCTATATTAACCACAAGGGGAATCGTTGTCTATGGTACATCAGCAATCCATCGAACCATTTTCATTACGAAAATGACCGTTTGATCTGGACCATTTTCTGAACTGGAAAATGCCTGTCCGTCAGAAATCTCAAACCACTTTCCGAACTGGAAAGGAACTGCTCATCCTGGACCATTTTTCGAACTTGAAAAATGATTGTCAGAAATCTCAAACCACTTTCCGAACTGGAAAGGAACTGCTCATCCTGGACCATTTTTCGAACTTGAAAAATGATTGTCCATAAATCAATAACACATCAGTGCTCCCTCCCAACCTGGGAGTCATCTCTTCCTTTTTTAATAAGGAAGTCGTCTCCACGAGCTCCAACTTGAGTACACAAACTTTTTCATCTTGGACAGAGGCTTTACCAAAATGTTTGCTTTTCTGCTCATCTGTGGAGATATATATTGGAGAACCACTTTCTCTTTTCTCGACTTCATCACGGAGGGTGTAATGCTTGATGTCAATGTACTTCGGTCTTTCTGGAACACTGGTTTTCTCTTAAGGCTTTATATAGCTCTGATCAATGTAGTATATCATTGTTGGATTCATCTTTTGTTTCCTGCTAACTCATAACATCGTGGCAGGGCTCAAACTGGAACATATCTATGAGAGTTTGTCATGGATTAGCAATCCATCATCCTGGATTTCTGAGTAACCATTCTAATACAATATCTTTGTTATAGAAATATTTTCACTACGCTTTTGTTGTGTATTAAAGGCTCTGCACCAAGTTGTTTGAATGCATACAAGATCTTCTTCCATCTGCATACAAGGGTCTCTTTCTAGTATACCTCACAGCCTTTGAGGTTGCTCTACATGTAAACTCCAACCTATGGATATTGCGGACGATATACTAGCTCATGTAGAGGTATGTCTAGTTTACAAGCAATCGTCATAGTCTTCTCCCTCCATCTGGGAGAACCTCTAGGTTCTGGATCTTGCAATGCTTTCATTCATAAGTCTTCCATACACTGTTCTTCATCACAATTTTCAGTTCCTCTGCTTGATTGCTTTTAGTGAGTTCATATCAGGCTGGTAGTCTTGTGATTCCCGATACACTGACTGGTTGTTCTGTCTTTTCTTTCTCTCTTGGAATCTTTATGTTCTTCCTCGTGTTTCTCTTTAGCTCTTGAGTTCATGGAGTTTTCTATAGATTCCATGCTCTGAAGATTCCAACTTATTTCTTTCATCATAGGATCATGGATGTGGATGGACAACCAAGGATTACTTTAAGGCTTCTTTTCGAATAAGACTTCTTTTGAAGTCACACTGAACACGTGTTACTTTTCATGGTTGCTACCATGGATAGATACTTCATCATTTTCAATGGATCATATAATTTAGGATTAGCTCCCTCTTAATGAATGCATGTTCTTGTTTTGATAATATAATCGGCTCCCTCCATCTAGGAGAGTCCACGCTTTCGTCTACATCCTTATTGCCTTCTACAAAGTGTCACAAATCTTTTTCCAATTTCCTCTTGATTGTTGACTTCTTTCTGTCTTTACTTCTTCTAGGTTTTTTCAAGATTGATTTTGATAATAACTTCCACATGAATTGTTGCCAGGGGTTGTTGATGTAATTCATCCTTTCATGTGTATTGTCTGACTTGTAGCAATCCTCAGCAATCTCTGGCGTAGACCTGTAACCTGCTCACACTCGACAAAGGGCATCAGCGACAAAAGACGGGGTGGTATTGCCACCCCGTAAAGCAATAGCATACACATGATAATTGTGCATATAAGACAGTAAATAAATGTGCATATAGGCAGTAAGTAAATGTGCATATAAGGCAATCATAAATGTAAATACAAAGTAAAACGCTTACCTGTACTTACCTGCTGGCCACATGTTGGTGTAGTCAAA
>ML779698.1:1443511-1455555 GCA_009831015.1 Picea engelmannii | reverse complement strand
TTTTACCAGCTGCTTTTACCCCCTGGGCCTTTAGCCCCTTCTTCCCACAAGACAAAATGTACCCTGGATGGTCATCCTAATGGCTAGACTAGGGGAATGGGATGGATGAGTGGGTTTTAAGATGAAAAAGTGATAATATGAGGAGAGCGGACGATGGTTCTTCAAACCCCCTTTGGTGGCTAACCAAAACCCATGAATACCAACTTGCTAAGCCACCCTATCAATTACCCCAACAATGGTCAAGTGGATTAGTGTAAGGTCCAAGCAGTTATATGAAATGAAAGAGATCTAATGCATACATAAGAAGGTTATAATGATCAAATATGACACATACCATGATACCTCGGACCAATTACCTCATGGAGCAATAGCCTTTTCCGATGCAAGCCCAGGCCGGTAGTGATGGAGGCTGGTACTGCTGGCAGGACAAGTCTGGCTGAGAAGAAGAAAAGATGGGCCCTCGAGGGCCATGCTCAAGTCAATCTGCTCTCGTACTCCATGTCTAGGACCATGTGGGCCTCGAGACATGATCTCCTAGTTATCCCTAGATATCGGGGATAACAGTCATCATCATTCATCTTCATGTCACGGAGCTCATTCTTCAGACTCATTACTTGTCCAATGTTTCTGACTGAGAAGAGGTTTGTTAGGGCATCATACATCTTCTTAGATGAGTCAAGATGGGAGATGTAGGGTATCAAGTGGTCTTTTATAGAGTCCACTATAATACTCATGGAATTGATGTCACTGTCTTTGAACTTCTCCATAACTGCAACATTTTGCGGTTCCTTCTCTTTTCCTTCTTCAAACTTTGGTTCCACGATCTTTCTTTTCACAATATCCAGCACTTTATTCTTGGCAAGGATGAGGTCAATCCTTGTCTTCCATGCTCTGAAGTTAGAAGCCCCATCTAACTTGTTTTCTGACTTCATAGGGTAAGTCATGGTTGCCTTGACTGGGTCAACCCTAGATTTGACCAAAAACTCAAACTTGACGTTTTTGCTTGCTGAGAGTACCAGGAGATGCGCTAGGCTAGGGCTCACTAGTCTATCCGAAAATTAGGTCAATCCCTTCACTTAAGGTGCCTCAACGAGAGGGCTAGGGTTTCTGCAACTGCACCTGATAGTAACCCTAGCGGCAGTGCTTTGGTAACTGCTCCTGCTAGAAACCCTAGCGGCAGTTCTTCAACGAGATTAGTATCCTTATGGCTATACTCCCTTCCAGTGGTTAGACTGAATGAAGGAGGTGTGGGTCCATAACCTGTTAGAATATGATGGTTGTGCTCGTTTAACCATAGACAATATCACTATTGTCACCCAACCATAGGCCGAAGCCACCCTCGAGCACCTTAACCTTGACAGAGAATCATTCTGGAAGCAAACCCTAGGCTAGATAACCAAACAAAGGGTGGCGCACCTTTCTCCAAGGATAGCGCACCAAGCAAGAGTTGATCAGAGAGTCCAAACCATAACCAAGAGATAGTCCAAGCCAAAACCGAAATCTACTAGCTACAGCAGCTGCAACGACAACTCTCCTCCAAACTTGCGCACAAACTGGCCAACTGCAGTGCGCACAAGTGTTGCTTCTGCAGTTCTGAGAATGCCTGCCAGAATGAAGACTAGCCTCTTGTATTTATACTAAATCTGGCAAACTACTTGGGCCGACTTCTCATTCTAGGTGGCTATTTACTTAGTATATAATATTTCCTTTAGCCGACTTCTTCTCTTGGAAGCTAATAACCTAATACAGGTTATCCTCTTGAGCCGACTTGTCTTCTAGGATTATTAGCCAACTAATTAGGGTTTCTTCTTGCTTCCCAAAATATTCTATTCTCGTCAGGTTTACAAGTGGAGGTAAATACCTCTTGCAGCTACCATAATTATCAACAAGTTTAACCATAGACAATATCACTATTGTCACCCAACCATAGGCACATAGCCACCCCTAAGCACCTTAACCTTTGCTAGATAGAATGATTTTGGAAAGCCACACAAGAACCAACAGATAAATCCTAGCTGCAACAGTAGCAAGAGATGGAACCAGAAAACACCATCCAACTGCAGCAACAACACAAGCCAAGGAGAGTGCACCTTCTCCAAGCATAGCGCACAAGAAAGAGAGTCTCCACAACCACATAACAAGAACAATACTTCAGTTGCAGTTGCACTTCTTTCCCAAATTTGCACCTTCAAGAAATCCACCAATATACTCCAAGATGTCACCAAGAATACCACCAAAAGATACTAGAAGGTAGGGCGCATATCTTAGGCTAGATAGCGCTAGAGAGAGAGACCAAGAATCACCCCAGAAGATGCACCTTCCTTTCTTGCAACTGCAGCTCCAAACTTGTGATATACTTTACTGAGAGAGTGAATGAAGTGAGTGTGTACCAATGAGCTCAAGCGCCTCCTATTTATAGTGGTTCTTGTCACATGTCTGGGCCGACTTGTCCTTCTAGAAGCTAATACTTTAATATTAATTATTTTACTGAGTCGACTTGTCTTCTAGAGTTTTTACACATCCGTTTAGGATTTCTCTAGCTTCCGGAATATTCTATTCTAGTCAAAGGTTACAAATGGAGGCTAATACCTCTCGCAGCTACCATAATATCAACACTCCCTCCTAGCTAAGGAGGTATTAACTGTAATGGTCTCAAATACATCCATCCATTTCACATGGTATGGGCAAGGCTCACATAGTCTTGCAGACCATTCTACAGGTAGCATCACCATAGCCACACAGGCTATCTCATGATCACGCAAATCAAGTCACAAGCATCATCATAACTATCAGTATCATCTGGTAGAATCCTGGCATCAAAATATATCATCGCCTGCATCATCTCTCGAGGCCATACTCCATCTGAGTAATCGGGCATGATGTTGAATAAGTCATGTGCTGAACTTAGCGCACTCAACAGAGTGTCTCCCATAAGTCACTCACTCAACAGAGTGATATAGGGACCATTCTCCCTATCCTGGTCACTGCCTGTGACACAAGAAGAATGATTGTCCCAACAGATGTTGAAAGCCACGCCATGGGCTACAAGGACCATTCTTCCAATTCTGCTCACTACTGTGAACTCAGGAAGAATGATTGTCCTGGATCATTTCCCCCCCTCTGGCTATTGTCCTTCAAGATTTTGGAGAGAGAGTAGAAGCAAGCAAGTTCATCCAATCCTCCAAAATGAGAGCTCTAAGCTTCACAACACTTGCAAGAAACTTGTTAGATCTTGGTGTTACCTACAAAAGAAACTCAATGGCACATTAGTTAAGAAAAACATAAAATGCACATTAAAATCTCTAAAATAGATAATCAATAGAAATAAGAAATCAAACAAAATTAATAATCCTATAATTTATGACCAATAGTACTCCTACAAAGGCCAAATTCAACAAATTTGCATAAACAAATGAAATAAAATAATGTCACCTCATAAACTTGCACATGACAATGAGCAAACATACATGGATCCACACCAAATTTGCCTCCAAAGCCTTCTTTATTCCAATTTAAGAATGATACAATGTTTACAACAGCAAGCAATCAACCCAAGCTCCAACTAGCTTAAGCAATGGGTGAATGCTTCAATATATAGCCAAAGGGAAGAATTCTCAATGGAGGAGGGTGCACCAAGTGGACAAGGAGGGTGCACCACTTGTAAGGAAAAATCAGCCCAAGTGTGTGGGGAGTAGGCTGCCACCTCTCCCAACACTCCCACAACTCACCACATACGAGGGATAGGTGGAGAAGGAGTCGCCACCTTTCAAAATTTTGGTAAGCGTTCATGTGGGTGCACCACCTCTCAAGGAGGGCGCACCTCCTCTTGGCCCACACTCCAAAATGAAATAAAACATGTGTTTAAATCTCCAAAAAGGCTTCCACATGTTTCCATCATCCTTTGTCATCTCAACAAAAGGTGGAGTCAGCTCAAAACATGTCCCAGACATGTTCCCCAAAATATAGGTTTGCTGATTTTTCCTGATTTTATTTGTCTTTTTTCGGTTTTTTGCTATGTTGCACGGGGACCCGTCCCCCCCAACAAAACCTGTGTACCCGCCATTCCCACGTATTGGGGACTTGAGGACCCTTAGGAAACTTACCCAAATTGTTGGGGACTTCATTGGGGACTCGAGGACTTGCTGGTCATCCCCAAGACGTTCCTGACAGATTTCAGGCACGTTACGAACAGATTTCAAGGATGTTCTAGGCAGATATCAGGGATTTTTTTGGGCAGATTTTGGGGATATTCAGGGCATATATCTTCAGTCTTGACAATCATGGAAATTGATGATTGGACAATAAGATCATTTTCCCATCCATTATTTTTGTATTGCATTGAATCTAAATCTGTTGTAAAAGTTGTAGCTCAAAACATGGGTTTTGTATGATGGGTTTTGATTTGAGTTTCTAGTGATTTAAATATTGTATTTTCAGCAACAAGGTTACAACAACCAAAGTTTCCATGTCAAAAAAACAAGAAATGCAACATTTCAAAGGGCTGATCCTTATGGTTACTGTTCTTGTTCTTCTCATTTTTCTGGTCATCTTAGCTTTTACATATTGTACATGGGTTTTCATGAGTCATTCAATTATAGTGCTCCCACCATCCCAACCTCAAGCATTGTGAAAACAATCAGATAGTAGTGACTTCGATTGGGCACTAAATGTTTGAATAAATTCATATTCAATCACATTCTTAATCTGAAATATGAATCTAATCTCTTGATAGAACCAGTGTTTTATAGTGGTTTTCAACACAACCATAAAAATCTGCAAAACCTATTGAGAAGGGAATGTCTTTTATGTTTTAACATAATCGTCATTAACAAGAAATATGAGTAAGAAAAACTGCTATAGAGACATTTCTCATTTAAGTTTCCTAAAGTTAAACCGCATTTTGCTCTTGTCTAGCATCCAATAATGAAATGTCACTCGGCCCATTTTTAAATTGGTCGAGCTTTTTCAGAATTGGCAAGTGTAAGGGCTGTGCATAATACTGTATAGTATAGCTTGATATGCTTACAAGCTTGAAGCAACAACAAATGTTTATGGCGAATATATATATATATATATATATATTATTGTCGTCCCCAACCCGTTATCCCCTGAAAAATTTGGGGGTGCGCTCTAGCCGTCCCGGGGACGCGTCCCTCCATCCCCGCCATTCCCCCGTCCCGAAAACCAATGCAACATAGGTTTTTTTGAGTAAAATAGACTTTTTAGTGATTAAAATCACTAATTTTACTCATCAAAGTGGGTACGTAGGTAATGTGGGTGCTCTAGGTCCAAAAATGAGCACCCCCAAGGCATAGGAAAACTCCTAGTACCACTTTTTTATTACAACTTTATTTTTTAATTAAAAATTCTCGTTTTCTGGAAAAATTTTAATTAACTGAAAAAATAAAAAAAATCCTAGGGGGGACTTAGCACATTTCCATAAGACTTTAGGAGGATGTTCAGCATGGTAATATACATTAGAAACTAGTCTGAAATCCATGCTAAGGCCTAACCATGAGTATATACTCCAGCTTTGGAAAATTGAGTGAAAAAACTCATAAATTATAAATTGTCTTTAAACAGCAAAATATAATTAATAAGTAAAAAACACACTCCAGAGTAAAACCTCATGCCTAAGTTGAAGGTGGCTAAGACCTTTTACAAGTTCATCATGCAACATCTCTTATTACAATTTGTATGGAAAATGTGAAAAAAGGTAGTCTTATTGACCGGCCGAACTTCTAAACTCCGAACTTTGAACATGAAAATGTTCAATCTTTGGCGGCTCGCTGGAAGTCCATCCTAGTGCAACTTTGATGGATAACGGGCCCTTCTATCTTACTAAGAGACACATCCTGCAATGTGATTTTCTTTTTCTTGTAGAACAACTTCAAAAACCTCTTTGCACATTAATATTAATGGTACCCGTTGATTCTATCCAAGGATATCCCAAAACAATATCCACTTCATCCATATTCATAGCATAAAAATATGAGTGCAATACACATTTATCCATGGTGATCTTCAAATCTTTAAAAATTTGAATATTTTCACCTTCAACCTGTGTGCTTTGAATATTCTTTGCAACAACTTACAATCTATTAACCAACTGAACATTGATAAAATTATGCCTGCAACTGGGGTTAATAGAAACAATGATCTTTTCTTTATGAATACAACCAGGAACCTATAATATAGATTTGCCACATGCAAATAAACTCTTGGTGCATTCGTTATCCTTACTCTTGGAACGAGACCATTTCTCTAAAAATAATTTTTCATATTCTTTATCTAAAAGTGCATGAATCTCTTTAGATTTAACTTCATTCCACCATACCCCAACATCACCCTTTAAACTTATCCATGCCATATCTTTCCATAGGTTCCCCCATAATGACTTTATATGTTTGATGTATTCTTCAATACTATGACCATCATCCTTTCCAGTAAAAATCATCTTGCTAAGAGAAATCTACAACAAAAACTAGGCTTTAAAAAAATCACTTACTTCAAAAAATCGCGGCTTTTTCCGAAAAACCCTGAAAAACTATCAATTTTAAATTCTCATAACTTTATTTCCTGGACTCTATTTCGGCTGATTTTTTTTTGAAATTGGATATTTTTTCGAGAGGAATCCAAATATCCAATTATTTTCTGCAATTTATGAGCATAAAGTTTAAGATATGAGACTGAAGTGTGCTGCTCCCTTTTTTCTTAAAAAAAAATCTGCAAAGATAACCAAAAATTTATTCCCTTTTTTGCCCAAGGAAAGAGCTCTGATACCAAATGTTATATACCAATACTAGATCTGCAAATATGCTTCAGAAATAAACCAATAATAAACACCAAGCCATTCACTGAGATACCGAACACAAAAAATAAAGAAAACCCTTGAGGTTGGGTAACACCATATATTAATCCTTAAGGAAGGATAAAACTCCTCATGCAATATTTGTTTGTACATTAACAATATACTTCACCATGCCAATACATTCCATACACTTCTTTATATAGCATTCTCTATCTTCTAGAAACATTCTAGAGAAGGAATCTTCTAGAAGGTCTATTTATTATCTCTAACTACCATAGTGGGCCTTATTTAATACTATGGTGGACCTAGTCCACCTTACATTGAATGGACTCCACTAATAATACATAACCCCATTCCCATTGGGTACCTCCCATATTACCTCCCTAGGTATAGTACAGATTCCTAGCTAGGAGGAGTTGGTGGCTAGGATTTTTTTATTATTTCCCTAGCTAGGGCTTGACTGTACCAGCTTGTACTAAGTTGTGGTATGTACTTGTACTTCATCCTTAATCTATATATGAAACATTCTAGTTGTCCAAACTTTGTGTACTTGCAGATTTGAATTTCAGCTCATGTTATCTTTATGATTGAGCAGATTCTAGGATTGATTATGCAGGCTGATTTGAGATAAGATTGAACAGAATTTATTGAGTGATTTAACACAAATTTAGAACGATTTACTACCGTAATAATCTGTTGTAATAGATCATTTTCAGATCTGTAATTTGCTTGGGAAGTGTGCCCTAAAGGCTGAAACATTGTTGCATTGAAGTACACTTGAACGGTATTTATTTTCTTGGGCTGCCTTGTGAATTGTGTTAAAGAAAAGTGAAGTATTTGCTGCTGTAAATTAATATTTCAGACTCAGCCTTAACATTAAAAGTTCATAAGAAATAGATCTGGGAAACCTCAAATGTTGAGGTGAAATTTCTGAATTTGCATTAATGTAAAGGAACCAAAATTTCTACACCACCTATAATCTAATACTGTGATGAAGTTTATAAATCCAACACAAGTTCCCAAGAACTGAGAAAGAGCGTGATTCTATCACAGTGGATCACCACAAATTATAATATTCAATAAACACCAACGAATGCACAAGGAGTGCAAAGCACCCAAATATCATCAGATGAGAGTTTTACAATACAGTCTACATTTTGTGTTACTTGATACAAATAAAAGAAATAAATTTGTATATTTATAATCCACAAATGAATTTGTATGTATACACCACCAACAAAATATAGGCCCAAGTGTAATAAACAAATTGACTTAGATCGACGCATAACTCGTAAATGAGGGAACCGGATTAACCATAATGGAACCATGCCAAGGGTAAACTGGGTGCCAAATAAACATCGCCAATAAACAATTGCACTAAGAGAACCAAGGTGCATTCTACAGTCCAATATGGATGACGTGTAATGTAACATAACACTAATAAATTAAAGTGAAAAAAAAAGTTGAGATCCATGACGTAAAATATTGAGAAAAACAACAATAATAATAATAAAATGATCAAGCAAAGATTATCTTAACCAGAATCTTTTAAGCACCGAGAAATGTGTTCCCTGGTTTCTCTTGATCCCTCTTGGTTCTTAATCAATCTGGGGTGAAGGTAGTTCTATCATCTATGTTGGTTATATCACAAAACTTTACGCTCCTGTGGATAAATGCACACCAACATAAGAGACAGATGAAAGTAGAGCTTCATTACAGGTGCAAAAATAACTTGAAACTCTTGTCCACCAATACAAAGAGTAGAACCACCTTGTACATTGATGCATTTGATACCTGTTACACCTATAACAACCCACCAATTAAGTAATTAGAAAAAAATCTTAACACCATTTCCAACAAAAGTTTGAGAAGCATTTCCTATAAACAGTGTAAAAAAGGAAAAAGGCATCATGTTCTTTAGAAGACACCATGAAGGAAAAGAAAAACATAAGAACTATTAGGAGAACTGTTAGGAGATCCAAGAATATTAGACTTGTCATGCATCAATGTATATGCACATGTTGGGAGATCCTGCATCTAGAATTTGAAAATACAAAGCAATAAACCAATAATGGAAAAGTACTAGGATTTGCATTCTCTTTACAGTCCCTACGTCATATTAATATTTTCAATCAATATACCTCCTGTAAATGAGATGATGACAAAAATTATTGAAAGGGATGATTTTATGAACAATTAAGGCAAAAGTAAATGGGACTTTTTAAAGGTTGTTAAACATGATATTTTATAACGACAAGTGTTCCAAAAAATGATGAACTTCATAAAAGAATGTTAGCCCAATTTTAAAATAAAATCTACAAAACCTAGAGGGTTACATGGGATATTTAGTGTCATATCCTCCAAATCCTGTGCTTTTTTTATAACATGACTACAAGACAACTAATATTTGAAACCCGAATACCTCTTGTAAATGAGATTATGTAAAGCAACTTATATAAAGGGGGGCTTTTAGGAACAACTAAGTCAAAATTAAATGGAACTAAATATGATATTTCTTAATATCAAGTGCTCAATAAAATAGTGAATTTGAACAAAAGCACTTGCCTGAAATGAGAATAAAATCTTCAAAACCAAGGGGGTTACAAGGATATATGATTTAGTGTCCTATCCTCCAATTCTTATGCTTTCTTTCGTAACTCAACTATTTTCTGGTCACCTAATAACACATAAACAAAATCTCTCTATCTTTGTTTCTCGTGATTCACTTAATATTATACAAAAAATAAAGCTTCAATGCAATTGCATTATGACATATTTAAGCATGTCAACATTATCAAATAGTTTATTCATGCACAAATCATCATATTACTGAAATGATAATAAAATATGTATTCTAGAATGTTTTTTGCTTGCTCTTATAAGTGTATATATGGGCACTTGTGTGTAAAAAAATAAGAGTGTGTGTGATTCAAACCTTTCGCAATACGTCGTATAGTAGCTTCATGAGCCAGTAGAGTGACATTAGGATTGCACCTTTGTACAACTGAGAGACCTGCATGAACCAACCATCATAGGTGATTCCCTTCATTAATCTAGCCATAGAGCAAAAATTGCAAATAAAAGCCATCCATACAATATTCCAATTATTTTTGTTCAAACAATTATATATGTGTGTGACAGAAAGTCCAAATACATAGTGGGCTACAGACATTCATGATAAAAATTACAATGTAAGAAATGTTCAAAAGTTAAACCTGCATCTTACCCAAAAAAAAAAAGACGTATGACCAATAAAAAGAACCATATTGCAGAGGCTGTTAAATTTGTCAAACAATATTGATCATTTGTATCCATTGCATTTGAACAGAAATTGTAAAAAATGCATAATAGAAGGCAAAAAGGTACCTAGGGAAGAACAATAAGCTAAATTTATTTGATTCAGGAAAATAACCATTGGAATTATTGGCGTAATCTGTACACGTGGCCACAGCCCATTCATATGTATCATCATTATGTACTTGATGACAGGCTAAGGAATTATAGCAATATAACTGTTGAATCCTAGGAGTTCACTTTAATTATCCATAATTATGTGTAAAACTTTGAGGTACTGTGCACAATGTATGCAACCACAAGGATTATAACTACTAAGAGATGTTAAGGAGTTTTGAATGCTCTATGATTTATAATGCAACCACTGAAAAGATAACTACTTTTGAATATCAAGAACCAACATGATTACTTATTACACTGATTTAAACATTCATTCAATAGTAATCCTTCAAAGCAATTAACCTAGAACCATTAACTATTCATTCAACATCGGCTGAAACTGAATAGTGTTTGAAGATTAGGATAACAGCATAATGAAACTAGGAAGGAACAGAATTGTATTAACAGAAAGCAGTGAAGGAAACCACAAAGCTGGAAATGCAATCACACTACAATGAAACATGAAAACAGATAACAGAGGTATTCATCAACTCACCTCATTGAGTGGGCCCTTGCTCAATGAGGGCTTGAGGAATCCGTAATTAAACCTGTTATCGCCAGTGTTGGCGATATTATCGGCAAAATCAAGGTCGGTGATATTTTCCGATATTTTCATTCTTACAACATTGTTTTTCATTCTTACGACATTTTCTGATATTTTCCGATATTTTCCCCGATGTTGCCAATATTTTCGTTTTCAGACCCTCAGCGATATTTTGTTGATGTCGATGTTTGCAACACTGGTTATCGCACAATCTATAGCTTGGGAAAAGCCCAACCCAATCCACGGAAGTGTGACAATTATGGGAGTACCTACCCACTGTCACCTCAGATAGACACTCCCTCGCTTTAGTGATGATAAAATGACCACAAGGAGGGAATCTCGGTGACCCTAGGGGGATTGAGATGGAAAGTGAAAGAACGATCAATGGACACCCCTATAGGTCTGTTGTCGTCCTAATACACACCTACAAAAGTGGAGAAGTCTCCAACCCACTTGGTGTGTCCTTGGAGGCACAAACCTGAGTCCAGACTCACTATCACCTCAATCTAGACTCCTTCCGTCTAGGCTCACTCCTAGGGAAGCCAAGGGGGGTAGACCCTATTAAACTATGTGAAGGTTTTATTAAAGTTCTAAGATTTAATTAAGTTAAGGATTATGGAGACCCAACCCAATGGCAGGCAGCAATGCAATATGCAGTTCTTTCAATGACAGGCAAACCTTTATTTCATAAAACAAAAGTTAGACTAGTGCCTAAAGATTATCCAATTCCACTTATTCCAATATACACAAAAGAAATATACTTCTACAAGAATAAAACAAATTTATGAGACATCTACACAATAAATATGAAAAATAGTCTTACACTTAAAACAACTATTCTCAAATGAATAAAGAATACTTGAAATAAAGAATGCTTTGAAAATAAGTATTCACATGAAAGGAAATTGCTGGAAACAAACAATTGTAAAAGTGCTTGAAATAAATTGCTTAAAAAGAAATAGCAAAGCTTGAAATGTAGATGTTGTGAAAAGTGTCTAGGTTGTTTTTAGTAGATTTTTAAGTCTCTCTTTGACTTAGGGGCAATTAGATGTGAATGTTGCAAACCTAAGCTGCAAGATACCAGATATATAAAATATGCAGAACAGAAATAAAATGCTAGCAATGGCAGAATAACAGTAAAATATCCAGCATAATCTTCACAATACACAAAAATGATATACGAAATAGCAATGGAAAAGGCACTTTGATTCAGAAAGCAATGTTCACAGGCCTCTT
>ML779698.1:1403346-1420114 GCA_009831015.1 Picea engelmannii | reverse complement strand
TTTTGACTATCCATTTGGCAGTAATCTGTGAAGGGAAAGCTTACCTTAACCTTTGAGCCCTAAACCCTTGATCCTTTTCCTTCAGAACCCCAGATTACTAGGGACGTCTCCCTTGGGATTAGCCACCCTGAATAGAAAGAGCTTCCCATTGAGGTGACAGTGGGTGGGGAAGCTCCTGTTACGCCAGTTTGAGTCTTACTTCCAAGCTACTAAACCTTTCCTACAAACTGTGCGATAACAGGCCTTTAGCCCCTTCTTCCCACAGGATAAAGTGTAACCCCACAAATAGGTCATCCTAATGTCCGGACTAGGGGAGTGGGATAGATGGATAGGAGACAAGATGTAAAATGATAATATGGTGGGAACGGACGATGGCTCTTCAAAATCCCCCCGGGTGGCTGACCAAAACCTATGGATACAAACTTGCTAGGGCACTTCGTTAATCCCCCCAACCATGGTCAAGTGGGTTAGTGTAAGATCCAAGCAGTTGTCAGAAATGTAAGGAACCTGATGCATATATCTGAAAGTTATAATGATCAAACATGACACATACCATGATACCTGGACCAATTACCTCATGGAGCAAGAGTCTTCTCCGATGCAAGTCCAAGCCGATGGTGATGGATGTTGTTGCTACTGATAGGACAAGTCTGATGAAGAAGAAGAAGGATGGGCCCTCCAGGGCCATGCTCAGGTCAATCTTGCTCTCGATACTCCATGTATAGGACCTGTGGGCCTTGAGACATGATCTCCTAGTTATCCCTAGAAATCGGGGATAACAAACCCTCAACCCTGGAACAAAGAGAACTCCTTCAACCTCTAGGAGTCCTCCATACTCGAGTCGAAAACTAACCCTTCCAACTCCATGTATAGATCGTGCCATACTTTCTTCACTCTCCACCAGCCAGTCAAGACGTGTCTCTGTGACAATAAGGAATACTCGTCAGATTCCCTTCATGTGACAAGAGGCTCCACTGTCAACAATCCATCTGTTATCACCCTCAAATCCTCCACTACCGACACTAGATACTAGAGTAACCAAAGAAAATTCCTTATCAAACTTGGATGAAAAGTCCTCCATAGTTGTTGTAGCAACTGTATCAAGCCCCTCATGTTCCTTCTTCTTCTTCCTCTCAGGACACTGAGAAGAAAGGCGCCCCAACTGGTTAGAACAGTAACATCTGAATTTACTCAAGTCCCTCCCAGAATTTCCTTTCTTCTTCCCCTTTCCCTTTGCAGCAAGAGCAACATTCTCTTCATCAACTCCATCTCCCTTTTGTCCACTGCTTTGAGATCCTTCCCGGATCTCCTCCTGAGTGAAATTGTCCCACAGCCTGCTCCAATCTGAAAGATGCTCACGACCCACCACACACTTCACGAAGACTTTCCATTCCTTGGTGAAGCCTTTCAAGGCTATCCTCACCAACTTTGAATCCGACATGACCTCCCCAACTGCAACCAACTCACCTTTCACTTGAGCTACCCGGGTAAGATAAGAAGACACACTCTCCCCCTTACCCATCTTGGTATCATGCAGTTTATCCTTCAAGGCCATCTTTCGGTTTTCATTCTTCGCCTCGTACAAGTTTTTAAGTGCATCCCACATCTCTTTGGTTGTCTTCTTCTCAGCCAACTGAAGGATAAGGTGATCATTCACCCCATCCAGAATAAGCCTCTGAGCTTTGGCCTCCTTTATCTCAAGTAAATCCAAAGCTATAGGGTTTGTTGATGGAACAACAACTATGGTGTTGACAAAGCTCCGAATTTTGTTCTCCCTGAGAATAGCCAACATCCCGACTTTCCATTGCAAATAGTTGGAAATCCCATCCAACCGGTACTCATACCCGATGCAAACAGTCATCTCCCTGTCAATTGTTCAATGGAAAACAAACAATCAAGTTTCCCCCCTTCAAATCTTGCCCAAAAATAACATTGTTCATTGTCACGCAGAGCCCAAGCTCTGATACCATGTTGAAATTTAATGACAAAATCAACGTGCACTAAATTTTGTCATACACTTAGCAACCTAGAGATAACTGTCATCTATGAACTCTGAAATGTATAAACTCATATTCATAAAATATTATGAGCAGAAATACACATTGCCAAGCACTTTTGCAGTGGAATAAACACAATGAACAGAAATCACACATCCATGTAATACTCAGAAATGTAGGCAACCATCTAGGGAAAACCCAAATGTGGGGAAACCCAAAGAGAGAGAGAGATTTTATTAGCTTCAGGAAAGTATATCAGCAGCAAAATTACATTTAGCAGCCAAGAGAATCACTTACAAACACAAATTGTCCCACAAATTTGTTACCTAGAAAATTGAGCCAAATTCGTACAGTTGTACAGCCTTGCTGAAATTAGCACCTCGAATTTCGTGCCCTCAATAGGTTGTTGTACCTTCCCTCTTGTATGGCCGACCTCCAACAGAAAATTCACCAAAAGATGCCTCGAAAACCGTGCCCACTCTTGCCTCGATTTTTGTGCCCAAACTTGTTATAGGGCATGTACAGATCCATACAGTATGGCCTGTCTTCAGCAATAAATCTCAGCCTCTTCTAAACAGAAATTTCTCCCTTGGAAAATGTGCCCAATCTCCCTTGGAATCTGTGCCAAAAATTTGTTGCTCACTTTCCTCTCTCAAGCTCTCTCGAAAATCTCTCAATCTCATCTTCTCATTGTGTCTTGCACACTATCCAATGCATTCTCTTATAATTCGAAAATGATCTTTCACCTTCCAAGTGTCTTTTCACCTTCCCCATCCCTAAATCCAAATGCCACGATCTAATCTTTCCTTTACATGATCAAGGGGCATGATTCGTTCCCTCCAAAATAAATCACTTAAAATATTAAAGTACAATTTCACTTTATAACATAAGTGCACTTTATGAAATAAAGTCACTTTAATATTAGAAGGTACACTTTATAAAAAGTCACTTACATAAAAGAACCACTTTATTAGAACTTTATAAAAGTCCAATACAAAGTCAAGTGCCTAGTAGTGTAAGTACAAGGTTACTTCCGCATACAAGACAAAACATGTGGAGTACCTCCCGAGCTATAAAAGCTAACACTAATCATACTCATGATAAAACAAGAATATATAAAATACACCCCTAATATAATGTTGTCAATAATGTACTAACTAAAACAACATAACATAATGGAAAGCAAGAGTATTCCTATTAAGATATTAGAACTCACTACTAAACAATAAAAGATAACATGTCCAGTTTATTGTGGGTCATGTGTGTATGAGATTGAATGAGTGTGCAAGGGGACCATACTATGCTTCAATGTAACTTACTCAAGTTCAACATATGTCAAGCAAAGACAACTAAGGTAAAAAATTCGCTATTAGTTTTGCTATGTGAAAACATAAAAAAAATGCAAGAAAAAGTGCAGAAGAGATGAATGCCATCTAGAGGACAAACAAAAAAATTAAAGAGGAATTGTCAAAGTCGAGAAAACATCTAGAAAAGTGTGACAGAGTTATGAAGTAGAACCCTAAACCTAAGAACACACCCCTTAAAATCTGACAAAATCCCATTGAGTGGGAAAAAGCACTATCAATGTTATTCTTTGGTCACATCTTAACCCATGGTAACTACTGGTGGTTTCCTTTTCTGTTTAAAAGGCTCTACGATATATGGGCTTTATTCTTGAGAATTATTGCAAGATAAAAAAATTATTCCAACAGCTCACCATCTACATGATCACGATGATGATGTGTCACAAATATAACAAGCTTTCTTGGCAATGAAGTGACGATCTCTGCCAACTGTCCTGCAGCAAACAAAAATAAATTAATAATTGTGTTCCATTAAAACCTTCGAAATGAAATAAGATTATATTAATGTCCACTAATAACCAAAGAAAGAATGGGATTCAAGAGTACAGTCAGTGAAAATACCAAAATAAGGAATGCCTAGCACATCTCCCGACAAAAGTAACAAATCTAGGGTAACAACAATGCAAGAAGATAAAAGAGGGAAAAATAGAAGGGTTTAAGCAATGAAGGAAACCATGTACAATGTATAAGAGAATAGTCAAGAAGAATAAGAATGCATAGAAGAAAATGGACTAGAGAAAAGAAGCCTGACATGGATACTTTTGAAATAGAGTTGGAAGGTATAGGATTCGTGTATTGCAATTTTTTCTCATTTTTAGGCTCGGTGGCTAAGCAAAAAGAGGATTTTTCTCTGGAGGGACTTGTGGGATTCTAATGCTCTCTCTTGGGTGGATTGGTGATCCTTAGCTCCTAAGTATGCCCTTTCTTATGTTGAGGCCCACCATCATGGAGATAGTTAACCTCATCCTATAGGAGGATCTATTCAAGATGAATATTGACATGCCAAGACCCATTTGGCACAACTCAGAGTGGGGTTTTGGGCATCCATTGGTTCAGTATGATTTGCACAAGTTGTACTCTATCTTGCATTAGCACCATGAGCTTAGCCCTATACTTAATGTGAGATAGGTGTCCTCCAATGCTAAGAGCCGGTGGACTCAATGGTTACATAATGTGTGGTTGATGATAGTGTCCTACAAGCTCTAGGTGTTTGCATGGTTGGTGATTTATCAGAGCCTTCCTACCAAGGCTCGGCTATCAAAACGTGGCCTCTCTAATGGTCTTTTCCCTTCATGCCTTCGATTGGAAACGATGAAACATTTATGATGGGATTGTCCTTTTGCTTGGTCCTATTGTGATCATGTTCAATCGAAGCAACCAGCTATCCTTCAAGGGAGCTTGCATTGGCATGCAGTTCTATTTGGTGACTCCAAGTCCTCAGTCCACTCTTCCCTCAGCGATACTTGGAACTGCTTGAGAACCATAGCTCTATTCATTCTCTGCAAACTTCAATGCAAATATGTTTTCCACAACAAGGTTAGCACTTTGTTTGCCTTTTGTCATATGTGGAGAGAGGAGGTACGTATGCAGCGCTTGGCAAAACGGTTTTTGTTAATCAAGGAAGCCAAACTGTTAGAGCCGAGTGCCTATTAGGATTTTATCTCTATTCTTGTAGCTCTAAGGACGAGGATGTAAATATCTTTACATATACTATTTTGTTTCTTTCTTATGTAAATATATTTACATGAATATAAGAAGTATTTTACAAAAGAGAAAAAGCCATTGACCAATGCCTTGTATGGAGTCAAATAATGAATGAAAGAAAGAGAGTAAAGCTGAAATGTCCCACCTACTTGATGTCACAAATTTGTATTTGATGCTGTAGTATTTTGGTAGTTTTCTGGTGTTGTATTTTCGTGAAACACTTGGTAGATAGGCACAAGTTCCACTATAAAACTCTTCCTCTGTTTGCTGTTACTTATTTCTGATGCAGGAGTTTTGACAAGCCCTTTACAAGCATGTTCTAAACCGCCAAGATAAACCCCTGTTGCAGCTGTTATAATTATGGGTTGCTGTTTGGTTTAGTTTATGTAGTTTTCATGGGATGAGTGAAGCTTTGATGCCCAGTTTAATGTTCATATTACATGCCAAACATTATAGCCATATACCAAAGGAAATACTTCACCAAAAACAACATAACAGCAAGGGAAAATACCACACAAGAAATCTGTTTTTTATTATATATTTATCTGACCTGTTACAGCTGGCAATAACAGTGGTAAGGACAACCTCCACAATGAAATAAACTCCACCAATGCAGCAAACAATAACCACACAGCAATACGGCCTGGATGTGAGTGAAAATCGCCTTCATACCATGGAGAACTCGGCCCCCTTCAGCAGCTACAATCTATCCAAAAGGGAGAATCGGCCCAGCTCCTAGATTGTGCCCTCTATCAGCTTCAATTGGTCCCTGATCAATGACATATAGCCACCACAGCTGGAATCTCGGTCTACAGAGGTAAATACGGCCTCCTCCTACAGAAATTGGCCTCCCCAAGCCTGTAACTCGGTCCAGACACAGAGAAATAACAATCCAGCAAGGTACTCTGTCCCAATAGCAAAACTCGGCCTCTCTTCCAGATGACTCGGTCCCTCACATAAGCAATACCCTCTTCAATCAGAAAACCCAGCTGCCACAACCAAATTTCTACCTCAACAAAGATCCAAAACCCTGTAATATGAATAAAATCTTCAGCCAAAGAAAACCAATGAAGAATTTGAGTGATTCTTCCTCTATGTTGGCTAGGGTGGAATCTTTCACCACTAAAACCAACTATCCACAAGGGTTTTGTTGCAAAAAGACTAGCCGTCAAGCCACAAGAGCTCTCTCCAACGTGATGAGTAAAAATGATCAACATAAAAAGAAAAATGAACCCTCATCTCTCTTTTATCCTTCTCACCCTTTTCTAACCCTTTTAACCTTTTCGTGACCATTTTACCTTTTTAACTTTATTTAAAAGATTAAAGTGACTTTTAAAAAGTTTTATTCACTTTATTTCCCCCAGTCACTTTTTAATTATTCAATGTCATTTTATAATGTTGCCTTTTCCTCTAATGACATCAAATAATTATTAATTCCCCCTTTTTTTATCGACTATGATCTACGCGAATCAGATAGAGCACCAAGTCATCCTCCGAGAGCGATCATTTAGAAGGGGACATTACAGTCCTCCCTTCCCAAATTTGCTTGTCCCCAACCAAATGCAAATCAGGATGCTGCAAAATCTGATCCCCCTCCCAAGTGGTGTCCTCCACTGGCAAGTCTCTCCACCTAATCAAGAACTCTCTGATAACTCTGCTCCTCAATCTCCTCTCCCTGACATCCAAAATCTCCTTCGAAATCAAAACCAACTGCCCCTCCTCATCCAACAGGGGTAACTCTGCGGAAGTGTCACCTGTTGTCCTACCGCCCTTTTGAGGCATGAGTTCCTTAAACGTTGGTGACCGAAAGCTCAAAGTCTTGAAGAAACAATTCAAGACTTGGAGGATGCTTTTTCAAGGGAAGGTTTTGAGCTTGATCCAATTGAAGGTTTAAGAGAAACGCTTTTCCCGGAGTTTGTTGAAACAACAATTCAAAGAGAAGAAGTTGATGATAGTAATGAGGAAAGTTTCGAGTGCCTCAAGGAAAGCATAGAAGAAGACTACAAGTTTTGTGAACAACTGATAGAGCTTTGTCCCAAGAAAGACTTTCTGGTCAAGTTATGTAAACAAAGAGAAGAAGAATATGACGTTATCCTCTGAAATTCCGAGGAAAGTATTAAATTTGGAAGCATCGGCAGTCATTCTCCAATGAGAGGCCATATGGGCCACCCTGAGGCTAGCCAGGGAGATTTGGAGAATCAACCAGTCTTGTGAGGTATAAAATTTCTAAAAATATAAATTTTCCAAAATGGAGAATCTTGGAAATCTGAAAGTACCATTTTGGATATCTTGATTCTCAATATTGGCTGCTGAAAACTGTTATTAGGCACTAAAAAGAACCAAGTTTCTAAAAATAGCCAAATCAAGAATATGAGAGTGCCCATTTGACTGTCATCATACCCCATGCATTACCCAAGCTATGAATGTCCCTTGTATGCATGGGACCACCTGCTAAAATTAGATCTGAAGAAACCTGCTAAAAATAGATCTGAAGAAACCTGCAAAAATTTAAACCACATGCCCATCTCCATAAAGTATAACCAAAAATATGATCAGATCCAGGGAAAGATGACTTTCAAGAAAGACGAAATTTTCCAGAAAGTGAATCTTGAAATCAAGAAACCGAAAAGTCATTGACCTGACCACACTCTTTAGGTGTCTTCAACCTCTCATGCTTGCTCTAAACGCTGCAATGAAGCTACAAGTACGAGGCACCTGTTGCCACTGAAAACCATTCCAACTGATATGAGAGTATAACTGTGATGTGTCCTCAAGATAACTGTCTGTGAACTACCTGCCAAAAAAACATGTCCAATCCTCAATCCTTTAGAAAAAAATACCTGAGACTATGTACCAAGTTTGAATAGCACTCACGAACCATCAATGCTAAATGATGTACCAACCAACCAATCCATCCCATAATATACCCACAAACTATCTTTGATGAGTGCCCAGAATGGATTTCCCCACTAAGGGGTGGGTTGGTTTATAATATAGAGGGTGCGCCATTGTATCCACAAAGCTGTGTTCTTCTTTCTTGAATATCTGAAAGATCGTAATGTGTTGATGGTTGTGTCTAATAGCATACTGTCAAAGATCCTGGTCACTCTTTGGTTAACTTGTCAATTGTGTCATAAATTTTTCTCTGCAACAAACAGGAATTCCACAAGTGAATTGGTGTCAAACATAATCGTCTGTTCCAGAATTGGTGGCACCGCTATTCTTTGACCCCAACAAGTGGTATCAAAGATTGGTAGAGCGCTTATCAACTAAGTTTTGTGTGGTGCTTAGAAGCTACTGTTGATGATTACAGCTGCGTGAGACATCCTCCAGGACACAGACTGAGTGAGTCGGCCTGAGAGAGAGCCCATGAGTTGGGTGTGCCCATGAGATGGGTGTGTAGTTCCTCTCTGAGACGGAGATGGAAGGTTGTGTGCCCCTGTGTAGGGAAGATGCCCATGAGCTGGGTGTGTCGTTCTCTCTGAGACGGAGATGAAATGTTGTGTGCCCCTGAGAATGAAAGATGCCCATGAGATGGGTGTATCATTTGAGATGAAACGATGTGTACCCATGTGAGGGGTGAAGGAGCCCATGTGATGAGCTTACTGTTCTCCTCTGTGCAGAGAGTTGAGATGATGTGATACTTCAGATGATTCTCATGTGAGACTCAATGAGATAGAGATTTGTTGAGTAGGATGTCCCTGTGGCTGAGCACGGGTGGACGTGATCCTAGTGGCTGAGCATTAGTGAGTGTGTGTCATGACGATTCTCCTGTGAGATGCAGTGAGATAGAGATTTGTTGACTTGGACGTCCCTATGGCTGAGCAAAGGTGGACGTGCCCCTAGTGGCTAAGCACTAGTGGGTGTGTGAGATCCCTTGCTATTGTTGGGATTTGGGTACCTTGGAAAGTGGTCCCCATGTGCTTATGAGTCTCTAAGCACAAAGGGGGAGACTATTACCCTTGTACTATGTACTTTGTATCTAATTTCACTTTGACTTAGGAGATTTAAGTCAAAAGTGAAATTTGGTCATTTTAGCCTAAAGTGACAATTAATTCACAAAGTGGGTGAATTAATAGACATAAAGTGGAAACTATGGAAACTTAAGTGAAGTGGGTTTTGAGTTGAGATATATGTGAGATGATCTCAACCATTGATTAGGGATGAGATAAGATGATCTCATCCATTCACCATTTAGGTTTCCTTATGCATCCTAAAGGAGGGCGCAAGGGGCAAAGGAGAGCTCATTCACTTGTATGTTCACCAAAGGAGCTTGGAGAAGGGCAAGAGGATGAGAACAGTTGCAAAGGGTGAGGAAAGCTTGGGCGCACATGTTCATGGAGGGCTCATGGATGCTTAGGCCTCAGTTATTTCATGGTGATCACATCTGCTAGGAGGAGGGCGCACCCTAGGAGTGGAGTGCACATTACCTGGTAGCAGTTTCGCTTGGAGGAAGTCAGTTCTGACTGGTTCAGTGGAGAGGCAGCACAGAGGCGCATCTTTCTGTGGAGGGGTTTCTTCATTGGGTCAAAGAGGAAGGAAGGCGCTTCATTTCAGTGGAGAGAGAAACAAAGGGAGAGGGCGCACCAAGCCTTGGGTGCATATCTCACTGGATCTTGTGGCAAGGCTCGTTAGGAGCTTGCTATGTATACAGGTTCCTTTGTATTGTATTACTTGTTGTATCTCATGCTTTGATCATCATTATATAGACATATATCCCAAACTGGTTTTCCCCGGGGGGGTTTTATCCAAGGTCATGTTGACCAAAAATACCTGTGTCAAATTTATGCATGCTTAGAAGTGTAGATCAGCATTTTAAAGTTCAAAGATCTAGAGGTAGTGTTATGTGTTTTAATGTATTATGCATGTGCTAACATTGAGGAAAGAAAACACTTGCAAGGGCACCTTAAAAGAGCACTTAACCATTAAACATTGAGCAAAAAGTTTGGTGACTGTTTGTTGTCCTAAAACAGCAAGAGAAGACAGCCACATAGTTGAAACTTAGAGCCATACTAAGGTCAAGGACAGACCTTAGGTGGCAGCCTCATAGGACCTCAGAAAATCTACAGCTATATTGTCTAAGAGTCAGACTTACCTGTAACCCTAATTGTGATGTAAAGGATACAGGTAGGCCCCACCATAGAGTGAAAGATAATTAATATGGTAATTATTAATTATATTTTGAGTTATTGAGGTCGGTCGTATTGTGCCAATAGACACATCATTTGATGTGATAAGTCTTGTATAAATAAAGGTGAATCCCCATTGAGGAAACACACTTACTTTGTGTCATCTCATGATTTCAGAAGTTGTGGTCTGAAATTATGAAAATTACAGCACCCTCTTGTGTGCTAGGTTTGGTGATGGTGTGGGAGGTCTTTCTCTTGAAGAATATAGCAAAGGATTGGCTGGGTTTTCTTACCTTGTTGAGAAGGGTTTCCCAGGATACTTCTTGTGTTCTTGTGCATGGTTATTCTTCTTGTGATCTTGGTTTAATGCAACTAGTTACTGTTGCTGCAATTGTTTATGGTTCAAGTAAATGCTAAACAGTAAATGAAATAAACACGTGCTTGAGCCAAAACTTAACAGCTACCTATGGTGAATCTTTCTGAATTGTGATGGTTGCAGGACCTACAAGTGTCAGAGCTTGGGGATTTCCACGAGTAGAATCTGATCTTGTGGGATTACAGTAATATTTCACCATCAAGTGATGATGATCAGGCACTCGGTGGGAAGTTGGAACCATGTCAATATGCAGTGGGAGTTGATGGCAATAACATATTCGACATCAGCACCACAGGGCACCATCCCAGAGATATATTACTAGTTTCTTTACAACTACCATGAATTCCTCGATCTTGGATACTAGGAGTGGTCTTGCTTCCTGTTCGATTTTCTCCTCAACAACCAACAGGAGGATCTTGAGGCCTCAAGAATTACCCCACAAGATCCCATCAGTCCAGGCCACTCTCCTAAGGTTGTTGTTTAACAGGCTCTTGGCGCTGACTTTAGGATTATGGGCTCAATGATGAGAGCTATTAAACCACTTCCAGTACAGTTGATTGTTACAATAACTGACCAAGACCATACTCTAATAGCTGATTCTACAGCTAGTTTTTGAAATTTTGATACTTTGTAGGGTTTGCCTACCTTGGTTTATCCTTGTTGCTGGTTAAGTTTTGATGCTTTAGTGTTACTTAGTATTAGATTTGATTTCTTTCAATGTTGAGAGATGCCTCATGCACTCCTCTTTGGCTATTAATGCTAGCTGTAGTTTCAAGTCCCATTTGTTGACCCAAATTTTGGCCAGACTGGTTTTAAGAAGCCTGCAAAGAATTGCAAGTCTCGAAACAAAATATTATCTCATTACTTTGCCTATTAAAAATTATGAGAAGCCATATGAAGATAGGCAGGGGTCCCAATAAGAAACAGTTAATTTGTATTTAAACATTCTTGGTGCAAGTTGTAGGTGAAATTCATGATCCAGTTGACGAAGCTAATGGTGTTAATGTCATTCTCATAGTGGTTAAATATATATTTTGAAGCATTAACTTTTCTTTAAATGTGTGAAGACCCTCCCCATGGTTGCTAAGCTACACATTGAACACGTCAAGGTATCAAATGACTATATAATTTATTTCTGCAACCAATAGATTGTCAAGAAATGATCTATCATACAAGGATCGATTTTGAAGTTTAAAAAACATTTGATATATAAGTTTGGGTTTCGCATTTGAAGACAAGGTTATATTTTCGATGGTCATAAGTTTTTAAAAGATTGTTGGCATTGTTCTCATGAGATAAAACTACAATATGAAAAGGTATGAATTGACCTTTTCGAAATTTGAAAAATATATGATAGCAAACGCTTACCAAATAAAGAATGCATATGATAGAAGCATTGGATGGTATATGCGTACGCGTTGGGAGCTATCAAAATTATGTTGATTTGATATTAGTACAGCGGACATTTAAAACGAAATCCATCACTCCTAAACAAATCTGAGACATGTTGGAACTGTTTAAAGATTTAATGAGACGGGTGCATCTTGTTGAACATTTCACTTGGCATTAGAAGCAAATAGTGGGGTTGAAAGTTACCAGCACTCCGACAGGAATCTCGGCACGAATTTGTGAAGGGTGGATGTGTTTTAACTGATTTGAGAGAGGATAAACAGAATTGGATGCATTGAGCTCAGAAATGCAGAGCAAAATCAGTTTTTTTAGCTCTTAGAAACAAGGTATCTTCTTTCTCTGTTCTTGATGTAAGTAAATAGACTGTTATGAAGCCTTCTTTTTTGACTCAGCTTCCGAATGGCTTATTACGTTTTTCCTTGTCTCACAATACCCAAATGCTGAATTGATGCACAAACAGGGCATTCGCTTACCCAAAACAACTCTTTCTATAAATTCTTCAACTTCATATGTCACACTTTTCGCATACCTGAAATATGATATGGCACATCGTTTTAAAAAAAAAGGAGATTTCTGTCATGTAAAGTTTACATTTTGCTCAGAAAAAAAGATTGTGTTGGCTTTTAGCATTTGGGGTATTGTTCCCATCATCTCCCGTTGCAATGCTTGTCATAAGCCAAACAAGCTTTTTCCATGAATAAAATATATATGCTGAATGTATAAACAGCAATCATTATAATCCTGAGTCCCATATAAAAATGAATGATCAGCATGCATTTTTCAAGATAGAATGTGCCCATCCAAACTCTTCATGTCCATATCATATGCCATCAATTGTTGTGTTAATAAATGTTAGGAGAAGTAGCTTTCTTTTTATTTACATGCACTGAACAGTGGGTGTTTACCTGTATGAATTTGAAATGATGTTGTAGTATTCATATTGCTAGATGAGCTTCTTTAATCGAGGTTCTCAGGGATCCCGAAGAGGACAAGGAAGGAGGTCAAATGTTGTTTGGCAAGAGTCCCATATAAAAATGAATGATCAGCATGCATTTTTCAAGATCGAATGCGCCCATCCAAACTCTTAATGCCCATATCATATGCCATCAATTGTTGTGTTAATAAATCTTAGGCGAAGTAGCTTTCTTTTTATTTACATGCAATGAACAGTGGGTGTTTACCTATATGAATTGGAAATGATGTTGTAGTATTGATATTGCTAGATGATCTTCTTTAATCGAGGTTCTCAGGGATCCCAAAGAGGACAAGGAAGGAGGTCAAATGTTGTTTGGCAAGAAGGGAGGAACAAGAGGATTAGCTTTTTTGTACATTTTGATGCCAACTCTGATGAATTTAACCAATTGGTGCAAACTAGGCATCTTTTCTTGGGTGGACAACAAGCTTTACCTCGGCCTTTTAGACCTGCTAATGCCGCTTTACAGCCTCATCCAAGCATAGCAGACATTCCTTTGCATCCTCAACCTGGTCCTGTCAATTATGGGTGGGAAGAAAATCCAAATAAACTTGTCTCTGGAATTGCAAACTAGCCCAGCAGTCATAAAAAACAACCCGAACCAGTTATTGCTCCTGTTGCTACTTCAGCCAATTCATTTGCTCAAAATGTACCATGCATTGAGATTAAATCTTCCTCATTGAAGCTGCCAACAAATGAAAAAGGAAAGAAACCTCTGGATAAGTCCTCTAGTTATGAGTCTTCAAAGTCTACTTCTGTTCACTCCAAGGCAAGCACTAAGGAGTTACAAGGAGATAGAAGGAAAGAGATTTCACATGTTGATATTTTTCCAGATATATCTCAATACCAATGCTTCATGTTTACAATCGCTTTGATGATATATGCGAGATTTTGATCCAATAGCCCTACAAATAATACAAAAAGAAAAAACAATATCTGCTCTATGAAGCACTCTTACACTTATAACCAAGACGAAAGAGCATAGAATAATCAACCCATGAAATGCACTAGAAAATAAAAGTTCTTATTGGATGGCATAAATAATCTCACAATTCAACAACCTAATCAAGAGGAGGGACTAGCTTTTTATAGAATCTCTTTTTAACAGCTAGTTTCCCTCTCCGAGTTAAAAAAAAATCTGGCTTGTAATCCACAACCCGGAGACTAAGTCACCTGACAAATAATATTTTTTACATTGAAATTCACCCACAAAAGGGGTTTGATTTGACCAGAGTTGCAACAGCTAGTTTGATTTGCTTGAAACAATGACCGATTAGCTTGGTTGAATGTGCCATTGGGTAGCTAAGCTCCAACATATGCCTCCAACGTTCCATTGTATTGAACAATTAGCTTGATAATTGTGCCAATTGTTGATGATTGCAGCTTCATGACACATTCTCCAGGTCGTTCTCCTCTAGACTGAGTTGAGACGATCTGTGAGAGAGCCCATGTGATGGGTGTGTCATACTCCTCTGGACTGAGTTGAAATGACGTGTGTGGTCTCTTGTCGTGCTCCTCTGGACTGAGTTGAGACGACTTGAGATGGTCTCCTGTCAGACTCCTATGGACTTAGTTGAGTAGACTTGAGATGGCTCTCCAGATGGTACTCCTATGGACTTAGTTGAGTTGATCTATTGAGAGTGACGTCCCTGTGGCTGAGCACAGGTGGACGTGTCCCTAGTGGCTGAGCACTAGAGGATGTGAGAGATCCTTGCTATATTGTCTAAGAGTAAGATTATTGTGTAACCCTAATTTGCATTATAAAGGGTACAAGTCGGCCCCACCATGTAAAGATAATTAATATTGTGTAAAGATTAATTATATTATTCGGTTGTACAGGTTGGCCCTATTGTGCCAATAGACACATCCATTTGATGTGCTAGGTCATGTATAAATAAGAGTTGATCCCCATTGTGGATGACTTACTCTTCATTGCATCATTAACTCAATGCCTACTTATAGGAATGAATTGCTCACTTCTCTTAGGCGCAAGTTTTCTTGGTCATAGAGCACCCTCTTGTGTGCTCTAGGGTTTGTGGTGTGTGGGGGAATCTTCTCTTGACTCTATAGCAAAGGATTGTTGGGTTTTTCCCTTGATTGAGAAAGGTTTTCCCAGGATAACTTATTGTATTCTTGTGTTCTTGTGCATGGTTATTCTTCTTGTGATTTTGGTTACTGCAACTATTATATATTGTATTGCTGCATTGTTTCAAGTTCATGCTAAATTGAAAAGAAACTACATGTGCTTGAGCTAAGCATTAAAATTCAATATGGTATTAGAGCAGTGTTCTTGAAGAGTCATTGCACAAGCCATTGGAAGAGTTAGTCGTCACCTTCTTGTTGCAACTGCAAAAACGACCCCTTCCATTTTCCTTGTCAAGCTAGTTTTAGCACTTTACCCTTAAACGTTGGGCCTAATTTTTGCATAGGCAGGTACGGCCTAGTCCAGCGCACCTTCTGCATATCTCAGATCAAAATTGAAGGAGTTTTGATTTTTGGCCCTAGGGTATCTAGGGTTTCTGCAGAATTTCGATTTTAGGGTTTCTGCAACTTGTTGGAGTATTTTTGCAGCTTGTTGAGGTTCCTTTGACTCTCTAGGGTTTCTTGTTGGCAGTCATAAGTCCAATAAACCCCCAGAGACCTCCTCTTGAAAAACACTAGGGTTTCTAGCCTAGCCGTTAGGGTTTGTGAAGAATCTGCAAGCCGTGAGGAACAGAACTTTGGTGGAAGATAAGCTTGATGGAACAAGCAACTTCATCTCCTGGAAGTCAAGATTACACATCACACTGGAAGAGGATGACCTATTGAAATTGATAGAAAAGACTCTACCAATAACAGCAACCAATGAAGAGAAGGTTGAATGGAAGGAAGACGATGTCAAAGAAAGGAAGATAATCATCTATTCAGTAAGAGATCATCTACTACCTCGCATCTCTACCCTGAAGACAGCTTATGAAATGTATGATGCATTAAAGAAGATGTTTGAGAGCAACAACACAAACAGAGCTCTTACATTGAAACACCAACTTCAAAATATCAAGATGACAAAAGTTGACACTATTATCCCCGATATCTAGGGATAACTAGGAGATCATGTCTCGAGGCCCACAGGTCCTAAACATGGAGTACCGAGAGCAGGATTGACCTGAGCATGGCCCTGGAGGGCCCATCCTTCTTCTTCCTCGCCAGACTTGTCCTGTCAGCAGCAGCAGCATCCATCACCATCGGCTTGGACTTGCATCGGAGAAGACTCTTGCTCCATGAGGTAATTGGTCCGAGGTATCATGGTATGTGTCATGTTTGATCACTATAACCTTCTATATATGCATTAGGTTCCTTTCATTTCTGATAACTGCTTGGATCTTACACTAATCCACTTGACCATTGTTGGGGTAATTAACGGGGTGACTTAGAAAGCTTGTATTCATGGGTTTTGGTTAGCCACCAAGGGGGATTTGCAGAGCCATCGTCCGCTCCCACCATTCTATCATTTTACATCTTATCTCCCATTCATCCATCCCATTCCCCTAGTCCGGCCATTAGGATGACCTTTTGAGGGTTACACTTTGTCTTGTGGGAAGAAGGGGCTAAAGGCCCAGGGGGTAAAAGCAACTGGTAAAAGATAAAAGCCATAGGAAATGAAACCTAGAGATGCTTTGCCCAGGGATCCCCGAGAAGGCAATAAAAGGCCTCTCAATAAGAAACTAAAGGGACCCTAAGAAAAATAATAAAACAAGACCTAACCAAGAGGATGGGAGGTCTCATCACGAGCCGGCCCATTATGTTCATAGGTATCCAGCAGTATGACATTGCCA
>ML779698.1:1384027-1401321 GCA_009831015.1 Picea engelmannii | reverse complement strand
CAACTTTTAAAAACTCTTAAATTTGAAACCCTAACTAACCCTAACGTCTACTAACCTAGAAAATAATGATGACGTCATGCCTTGTTTGAACTCTTGGTTGATAGAAAACGTTGTGGCTTAGTCATCTAATGATAGACATTGATGTATTGATAGTTCTCATTGGCCAAATAACAAAACGTTGACCTCTTTGTCTACCATACTAACCCTAAAAGAAAAGCTGACGTCACCTCTAGTAAGCTAGTGACGCAGCAAGTCTGTTATATATGAGCATTTAATGATATTTAATGCATTGTGTCAATTCAAGGATTAATCATTTCTATTGGATGCTATATCATTCTGGTATTTATTGAGAAGTAATATTATAAGCCATTGTCATTATTGCAAACATTGACTTCGTCAATATTTATTGTTGTCTATGCTCATATACATTGAATGTTGATAGTCATTGATCTATGAAGTACTTACCACTACTGCATGTATTAGTTTTATTGTTGCCTTGTCTCGCAAACAGGTGCCTCTTCTGGGGTGTATCTTCATTTTGACTATCTTCTTGGCGGTAATCTGTGAAAGGGAAAATTTACCTTGATCCTTTAACCCTTTGCCTTTCAAAACCCCAGATTGCCAGGGACACCTCCCTTGGGTTTAACCACCCTAAATAGAAAGAGCCCCCCATCGAGGTGACAGTGGGTGGGGAAGCTCCTGTTACGCCAGTTTGACCCTCAACCTTCAGCTACTTGACCTAGACAACAAACTAAGCGATAACAGACACCATTGCTACCTTCTTCATGAATATTTCAGAGATCAGAGATCAGCTAGGTGCCATTGGAGAAACAATAACAGAGAGAGAACTTGTCATGATTACTCTCAATGCTCTTCCAAGACATTGGGAACCATTCCTTCAAAGTATCAGTGGAAGAGAAGATTTACCTGAATTTGATCGTCTATGGATAGACTGCACTCAAGAGGAAACCAGACCTATAGCCAGAGGAGTGCAAGACTCCCATCATAATGACAATCAAGCCCTTACTTCTCATGCAAAGAGAGGCAGAAGAAATAGAAGAAGTTTCAACAAAGCATTCAAAGACAAGAAAACTTAAGCAACTCCAAGTCATGAACAAAGAAAAGACATATCAAGGATTCAATATTTCAGATGTGACAAGTATGGACGCATTGCGAGAAATTGTCCTACTAGGAAGAAAGGAAGACAACATGCATCCACTGTCGATGTTGATCTAGAACCACATCAGAGAGATGAAGACATAAAAGATGAAGCATTCTTCTTCATATCGGCACTCTCAGGTACAGTTCCTATTGATAGTGATATTTGGTTGATTGACAGTGGTGCTTCCAGACACATGACTGGATATAGAGATCATCTCACTGATCTTGTAGACAGAGAGTCTCGTCTACATGTTGCACTTGGTGATAATGCTAGATATATTGTGAAGGGAGTTGAATCTTCTACTTTCCAACTAGATTCTGACATACCTCTTCAATTAAGTGAGGTACTATATGTACATGGGATGAAAAGGAACCTTGTCTTTCTTTCTGCCTTAGAGGATAAAGGCTACAAGGTTACCTTCTCGGAAGGAAAAGTTCTTGCATGGCACAAGAACTCACACGTGGATTTTGCCCGGGTGATTGGTGTTCGAGAAAACAGTTTGTACAGATTGATTATCTGACCAGTCCAGGCCTTGTTACATGATACTATTAGCTTGAGCGAGCTATAGCATAGGAGACTTGCTCATTTACATTATAGAACCCTTCCCACTCTGAGGAAGATGGTGATAGGCATTCCAAGAGATACATATTGAGCATGATGGCGTTTGCAAAGGTTGTGCTCTTGGCAAGAATGTCAAGGGGTCCTTTTCGAGCAGTGACAGTAGATCCAAGAGGATCTTGGACTTGATACATACAGATGTTTGTGGACCCATGACTATTGCTTCCTTGAACGGATATTTGTACTATGTGCTCTTTGTTATCGTTCAATTTGTATTTGTTCCAAGGGAAAAGGTTAAGGGAAGGCAAATTGGCGTAACGGGAGGTTATCTTATCACTGTCACCTCAACAGGATACCTCTTTCTATTTAGGGTTGATGGCCCTATAGATTTTTAATGACAAAATCAGAAATATTTCATTCACACATTTCGTCAAACACTTAACAACCTAGAGATAATTGTCTTTATAAATTTCAGAAATGCATATCCACATTCAGAAATTTCCATAAGCAAAAATACACATTGCTAAGCAAAATATGCATCGAAAATACACAGTGGACAGCAACCCATAACTCACAGAAATTTAAGCAAATGCCAGGGAAAACCGCAATGTGGGGAAACCCAACGAGAGAGAGATATTATTATTTTGCTTCAAGAAAGTTCAGAACAGCATCAATAACACTTTTCAGCCAAGAGAAATACCTCTTACAGCACAAAAACTATCCCCCACAATCTGTCTTGAAAACCGTGCCACAGTCCGTACAGCTGTATGGATTTGCTGAAAGTTGACACCTCAAAATTCATGCCACAACAGGCAATTGTACCTTGCCTTCTGTACGACCGTCCTCCTTCAGAAAATTCTTCAAGGGCTGCCTCGAAAACCATGCCCAAGCTTGCCTCGGTTTTCGTGCCTCAAGAATGTTGTTGTACGACCTGTACGGATCCGTACAGTACGGCCTATCCCAGCAAATATCACTACAGCAAATCAAAACAAAAAATGCCTCCTTAGGATTTGCGCCCTAGCTCTCTTGGGAATCGTGCCCTTCTTGATACTCACTTTCCTCTCTCAAGCAATCTCTCAACTCAACTCCTCTCGTCTTCTCCAGTGTGTTCTTCTCACATCCCTAAGCATGTATATGTACTCTTCTCTTTTCCCAAGAAACCCTAACTTACATAACCAACTCAATTTAATGGCTATCATAAGTCTAATCTAAGGGCTCATATTTAATGCTCCTCATTAATTACAAAATAAGTAATAAATGCTCATTAAATACTTTTTGGGTCCCACAACTTAAAATCACTTTAAGTTATAAAGTACATTGACTTTATAAAAACACTTTATTTAAAAAGTCACTTTACAAATAAAACATGTCTAGGAAATATGACTTTATATCCTCCCCATGACAAAACACAAAAACATGAATGAGGACATCCCTTGTTACATTTCAACAGGCCCAGGGGAGACGTCCTCGGTGACCTGGGGGTTTGAGAAGGCAAAGGTTAAAGTGTCTATAAAAATATCCCCTCTCCCAAGTCACACTGATCAGAAAGTCCCAGGGTTTTAACCAATGAAGTAATGAAGTATTAAGATGCACCTGCTCAGAACAAAGCAACAAGAAAATATATCTTTTGCAAGCACAACATGTTGTTAGTACTTCATAAAACCATGGACTTTATCAATAAAAGCAATAGTTAATATATGATGAAGCAAACAGAATTGTATAACAGCAATGTTTATGAGATGATTGCTTCACAATAAATGCCTTGAAAGAGCTTCAAAATGACCCAAAATAATCACTTATTAATACCAAAGTACTAGCATTTGTCAGAAGCAAATTAGGCAGTGTATAAATCAACTTTACAATTGTTTTCAGGTGCTTTTAATGCTGCAATAGATGGTTGTAGCTTACTTTTGTAACAGCAGCAAGTAGGTTAGTAGATTAGTCTATTCTAGGGTTAGAAATAGTTAGTTGAAAGCTTAAGGTAAAAGTTTTGAGGGTGGCTTTCATCAATCACTCAATTGTAAGGCTTAGATTAGTGCTTTTAGGGTAAATGGAGTCTCTTTTAGAAGCGGCAATCTTGAAGGTACAAAATGATAATAAGAGAGCTAGAGACAAGAAGGTTAATGATTGAAGTGTTGGTAGCCCAAGGCTTCAATCACTAAACCTTAGGGGGAAAATGGCCTCTAGGAAGTAGGTAACCCTAGGCCCTAGCGGTTTTCCTCCTTCTTAGCTTACAGACGAAGTAGATGACGGCTAGATGAAGCAAAAGAAGCTAGGGTGTTGCAATGGCAAGGCCCTTTGCACAAAGCTTCAAGAAAATCGGTTTTCCAGCATAATCTAGTAGGTGAAAGTTATTAAGGCAAGAACAATAACATGTGCTTTAGCCTCCTAGCGTTTTAAGCTAGCAATTTCATAATCTTAGAATAAATGCAAGATAAATACAACCATAACCATTCAATGAAGAAGAATTGCAAAAAAATTGCTTACATTCACCAAGAATCATCTAGCAATAGGCCTAGTTGAAGGCTTCCACCAAGAAAAATGCTAAATTACACCAAAAATAGCCTCCTTCAAGAAGTGTGCACTAAATTTCAGCCAAGAAACCCTAATTAGGGCGCAAATTTCAGACCTCCCTTAAGTGTGAGTGAAAGATGATGAAATAATACAAGGGAAAATCCCTTATTTATACAGTTACAATGACCAGAATTAGGTCAAAAAGGCCAACATGGCCAGTTTACATGTAATATCCAGTTTTTACATAAAAACGACAATTTACACCCTAAATCAAGCAAAATAGGTGACGTCATGCCCCTTTAGGATGACATTAGGCCTCTCTAGTGAAACATTGGCCTTCAGGAGCAAAACATTAGGCCTCCCAACACCTCTAGATCAAGCCACACATGCCCCTTGGCACATAACTACCTCCAAGGTGTCCATCAAACGCTGGTGACATCAAGGGTCACAGAGGTGACGTCATGGGCCTTTCACAGCCAACATCATAGTAGGAGGGCAAGACCCCCCTGGATCCAGGCCTGCCAGGTTGTCTCTGGTGGAACGTCCTCCTCTCTCTTTGTTGCAAGCCTCTGACCTATCTCTGCCCCTGGCCGGGGTCTCAACATCTATCTGGTGGGATTTTAGCCCTATGGAGGTCTGAACTAATCATCTCCCCATGTGTACCTATCCATCGGGTGTGGCCCTACAACAACAACAAGTACACCCTCCATGGGCTCATAAGTCACAAAGATCATAGCAATGTCAATCACATCTAATAATCAAGTTATCTAAACATGTGCATAAAACCCCCCTTTCCTAGACAAGTGCTCAAAGATGTTATGCTATTCTACAAGCCAGGTTTGGAGAGGATGCCAGGAGGTCCTATTGGGCTAATTCTCATTGGACGTGGGATGTTTTTAGGTGAAGACAAATCCAAGCCATGTGAGTGGATGAGGTGGTGAGAGATGTTTGAGCAATGGGTGCAGTGATGACAGGGGAATGTATGGCTTACCTGTGGATGCCTCTGAAGAAGGTGAGTTGCACCTTGTCATGGATGCAAATGTTTCCAAGCCCATTCAATGCATTTTATCTTTTTATCTTATTGTTTTTTCTTTCAAGAGACTAGTTAGGGGACACTACCCTGGCGTGGTGACCAATGGTGACAATGTTACCCACGAGCATTTCACGGAGATGAGAAGGTTGGCTCGTGATGAGACCCCCTTTCTCTTAGCTATGCCACCAAGAGCCACTACCCTGGCGTGGTGACCAGCTGAATGGTAGTGTCATACCGCTATATGCCTATGGACCTAATACGTTGACTCGTGATGAGACCCCCTATCCTCCAACTAGGTCTTGTTTTTATTATTTTATGGGTCCCTCTATTTCTTGCTGAGAAGCCTTTTATTGCTTTCTCGGGGATCCCTAGGCAAAGCATCTAAAGGTTTTCTTCCTTTGGCTTTTATCTTTTGCCAGCTACTTTTACCCTCTGGGCCTTTAGCCCCTTCTTCCCACAAGGTAAGGTACAACCCTTTGTTGGCTTGGCAAACTCAATGCCCGAACCAATGTATGGGATGGATGAGAGGGAAAAAGATGAAAAGTGATAAGTATGGTGGGAATGGACGATGACCTTTCACGAACCCACCCAGTGGCAACTTAAACCCTATGGGAACCAACTTGCTAGGGCATCCTGTCATTCCCCCTAGGTGTGGACAAGTGGAAAGGCATAAGGTCCAAGCACACGTCATAAGTAAAAAGAATTAAATGCACATATTCAAATGTTTTGAGTATCAGAGTGACACATACCATGATATCCAGACTCATTACCTCATGGAGCAAGACCCACTATTGTTGAAGGACCAAGCCGATGGGATGGATGTTGTTGTTGCTGACAAGGTGGAGGCGCTGAAGAAGAAAGATGGGCCCTCCAGGGCCAGGCTCAAGTCAATATGGCTCTCGGTACTCCATGTCTAGGACCTATGGGCCTCGAGACATAATCTCCTTAGTTATCCCTAGGCTAGGGGATAACACTCTTCATCGATGATCACTCTCAGAAGACGTGGATTTACTTCTTGAAGACCAAGGATGGAGTCCTTGCAAGATTTCAAGATTTTAAAGCTCAGGTTGAGAACCTGACCGGTGAGAGGAGAGTACACCTCTAGGGATTTCAGTGATTTTTGTATTGAGGCAGGGATCAAGAGGGAGTACACTATTCCTTATAACCCTCAGCAGAATGGGGTTGCAGAGAGGAAGAACAGAACTATTGTTGAGGTAACCAAAGCAATGATACATGACCAGAATCTACCTATGATTCTGTGGGCAGAGGCATCCATGACAGCAGTGTACGTTCAAAATAGGAGTCCTCATAAGATTCTGAAGAATATGACTCTCGAAGAAGCCTTCACCGGGGTGAAGCCTGAGGTTGGACACTTCAGGATATTTGGGTGTCCAGTATACTTTCATGTACCCAAGGAGAAGAGGACCAAGCTAGACCCTTCAGGCAGAAAGGGTACATTTGTGGGGTACAGTGAATCTTCGAAGGCATATCGGATATACATCCCTGGTCAGAGACAAATCGAGGTTAGCAGAGATGTCACCTTTAAGGAAGAGATAGCCTTCCAAAGATCCAGAGAATCTTAGATGGAGATTGATAGTGAGAAGAAGGAAGAGACAGTACCTTCTCCCCCCCCAGCAGTTCAGAGGGAGACAGTTACAGATCCAGTTGATCCAGTTGATGTTCCCAGAGACATTGCAGTAGGCCAGATGAGGCCTGCATGGGCTCGACAAACTCTGCAGGAAGCAGAGGGACATGCAGCTCCTCATGGTACATTCCGAGAGAGCAAGAGACCACAGAGATTTTCGAGCTATGTTTCATCCATGAGCCACATCATTGATACTGAGCCTTCTTGTCATGGAGAAGCAGCAGGTCAGCAGGTTTGGCAAGATGCCATGACCAAAGAGTATCAGTCCATCATTAAGAATGATGTGTGGGATATTGTTCCGAGACCGGAAGGGAAGTCTGTAGTGACTTCCAAGTGGATCTATAAGATCAAACATGCAGTTGATGGAAGTGTCGAGAAGTACAAAGCGAGATTTGTGGCTAGAGGATTCTCTCAGGTGGAGGGAATAGATTATGAGGAGACATTCGCTCATTTTGCCCGATACACTTCCATCCATACGATTATTTCCCTTACAGCATCCATGGGTTGTAGACTACATCAGATGGATGTGAAGACAGCCTTTCTCAATGGTGTGATTGAGGAAAAAGTTTACATCAAGCAGCCAAATGGATTAGTGATATATGAGAAGGATTCTCGTGTGTGCAGGTTGTAGAAAGCCATGTATGGACTAAAGCAAGCACCTCGTGCGTGGTATGAGAATATTGATGGATACTTGATGAGTTTGGGCTTCAGCAAGAGTGTTGTTGATCTCAACCTATACTACAACATTGTTGGTGACGAGTGCCTGATTTTGGTCCTGTATGTTGATGACTTATTCCTCACCGGTTCAGAAAGCCTTATTGTTGAATGCAAGCGTGCATTAGCTTCTGAATTCGAGATGAAGGACCTTGGTATGATGCAATACTTCTTGGGACTAGATGTGTGGCAGAGGACTGATGAGATTTTCCTGAGTCGAGGAAAATATACAGTGGAGATATTAAAGAAATTCGGGATGATAGACTACAGATCCATGCCTACACCGATGGTGATGAATTTGAATAAAATGAACGAAGCTTCTTCTGATTCAGGCGAGATTGATCCACATCTTTACAGAGAGCTGATTGGATCATTGATGTATCTGGTTAACACCAGACTTGATATATGTTATGCAGTGAGTGTACTCAGCCAGTTTATGAGTCAGTCGAGACAGACACACTGGATAGCGGCGAAGCATGTGTTGAGATATTTACGAGGCACAATTGGTTATGGCCTAAGATATGCCTCCGGTGTAGACATGAGGTTGCAGGGATATGTCGATGCAGACTGGACAGGGAGCGCAGTGGACCGGAAGAGCACCTCTGGTTGTTGTTTTATTTTGGAATCTGCCATGGTTTCCTGGTGCAGCAGGAAACAGACTTTTGTGGCTTTGAGTACCGTAGAAGCAGAGTTCATTGCATTATGTGTGGCAATCCGCGAAGCAGTGTGGATTTGCAAGCTCCTTGCAAACTTATTTGGACATGAGATGGATTCCACCGTTATCCATTGCGATAACACGATAAATCGAAACACATTGAGATCAAATACCATTACATCAGATATATGGTGCAGAGGAAAGCAGTAGATGTGCGATACCTTTCTATACACGAACAGGTTGCAGATGTCTTCACCAAACCGCTTGCCAGGACGAAGTTCGAGTACTTTCGTGAGAGACTTGGCTTGGTGGAGAATGCCTCCCTAGCTGAGAGGGAGTGTTGATGATTGCAGCTTCATGAGACATTCTCTGGGTCGTTCTCCTCTAGACTGAGTTGAGACGATCTGTGAGAGAGCCCACGTGATGGGTGTGTCATACTCCTCTGGACTGAGTTGAGATGACGTGTGTGGTCTCTTGTCGTGCTCCTCTAGACTGACTTGAGACAACTTGAGATGGTCTCCTGTCAAACTCCTCTGGACTTAGTTGAGTCGACTTGAGATGGCTCTCCAAATGGTACTCCTATGGACTTAGTTGAGTTGATCTATTGAGAATAACGTCCATGTGGCTGAGCACAGGTGGACATGTCCCTAGTGGTTGAGCACTAGAGGATGTGAGAGATCCTTGCTATATTGTCTAAGAGTAAGATTATTGTGTAACCCTAATTTGTATTGTAAAGGGTACAAGTCGGCCCCACCATGTAAAGATAAGTAATATTGTGTAAAGATTAATTATATTATTCAGTTGTACAGGTCGGCCCTATTGTGCCAATAAACACATCCATTTGATGTGCTAGGTCATGTATAAATAAGAGTTGATCCCCATTGTGGATAGCTCACTCTTCATTGCATCATTAACTCAACGCTTACTTGTAGGGATGAAGTGCGCACTTCTCTTAGGGGCAAGTTTTCTTGGTCATAGAGCACCCTCTTGTGTGCTCTAGGGTTTGTGGTGTGTGGGGGAATCTTCTCTTGACTCTATAGCAAAGGATTGTTGGGTTTTTCCCTTGATTGAGAAGGATTTTCCCAGGATAACTTCTTGTGTTCTTGTGCATGGTTATTCTTCTTGTGATCTTGGTTACTGCAGCTATTGTATATTGTATTGTTGCATTGTTTCAAGTTCATGCCAAATTGAAAAGAAACTACATGTGCTTGAGCTAAGCATTAAAATTCAACACCTTTGTCTCCAACTTACTATGATTTTGACCCGCATCTGATTTTTATTCCTGATGGCTTTGTTACTTGGGGCCAAATTAATTTATTTGGTTGCTTTACTTCAACACTCCTTGTTGACATCCATTGCTCCATTTGTTGACCCAAACATTCCATTCGGATGGTGAATTTACTTGGATGATAGGCCGACTTGTTGAGTTTGGTCCCAATGTTCATCTTTGACAAAACAGTTGCTTTCTTAGATTTGCGGTTGGGAAGAATGGTGGCTAGTTTAGGTGTTAGCGACTCTTTTAGAAGTGGCAGTTACTCTTATATGTGGTAGCTTTTTATTATGGCAGCTCATTCACCAAGCCCTTTTCATGTTATTCGATGCATTCCAATAAGTAAAGGGGACAGCCCCTATGAAATGCTTTAACGATGACATCATTTTCCACTTGCGTTTTTATCATAGTTTGATAATATGCTCAAGCTAGTGTATTATGATAAAAAAAAGTCCCTTTTTATTAAATATTCTCACTTTGCCTTTTTGGTTCACTTGAACAAAATAATAAAAAGGGAATGGCCCTTTCTATGATATGATGTTTTAATACTCCTTTCAAACTTTGTCCCTTTTCTTACCATAATATAATGGTGCCTTCACCATGGTTAGAGTGTAAAGGGGGTGACCCCCTCATTAACTTAACTTTGTCATGTTTTGCTAGATCCACGTAAACTTTTCAGATTGGAAGATTTTGCCACGTCGGTTTTGTCTGGAGCATGATTTATTTTCTCTTTGCCACTAAATTTATCCTTGCATGTTGTGGAATGACCCTCTTATGCCATGTGTATCCCACAACTATGCATGCGTGACCCCTCGGCCACTGATTTTTTCTTATAACCCGACCTTTTTCAAAATTTTCGACATGGCATGTCGAGTACACATCATGATGGTCAAATTGAGCCCCTGTTCCGTTTTCGGCCCTGGGACCCCGTGCATTGGGATTCGTGATCTGCCTCAGGAAACATGAGATGTTGTGAATTGTGAGATTGCCATGTTGAGAACTGTAAATGAATAATGCACCATGGCCAAGAAGATGCGTACAGACTCTAGACACATGACCATGTGGGAAAAAACATAGATGTGCAAGACCATGGACCGAACTAGCCCTACATAGAGCGATCACCCCTACAAAGAACCCGGCACCCGTAAACCATGTGTCCCAGTAGATCCACCTCAAGACCTCCAATCCTATCCAGGGCGCAAGGAAATGAGAGTGGGGACTAGAAGGACTGGACATGGCCAACCACAAAGGCCTAAGAGTCCATAATACAACATTGTCCACATGGCCTACAAGGCTTTAACTTGCATCCTCCCGGGCTTACAACGGTGTAGCCAAGTGCAAAAATCATAGGGTACCTCCCCAGGAGGTAACAGATCCTATTTTCTCCTCGTTTTCCCGTAAATATTTATTAAATATAAAAAACGGTTGAAACCGAGTAACTACTGGAGAAAAGTACAAAAAGAGAGGAGAGATCAATGAAAAGGGGGACATTCTGAGAGGTAAGCTATAGCTTTAAGAATTTTTCTGCAATTGATTATCATTTTATTCATACTTAGTTTTCTGAGGGCTAATTAGCTTTGTTGACAGCAGGGATTTCTTTAAAAGTGGCAAAGAAAGGCAAAGTGAGACTGATTTTGATCCTCTTCCTTAAGGTTGTTTATTTTCTCCATTGGTTGTTCTCTTTTGAAGTTCTGATTCTATTCAGTGCTAATCAGTGTTATCTTATGCAAATTATAACTGCAGGTATCAGACTACTTGAGGTGGTCCAAGTCAGATTATAGAATCTCTTTTTTTTCTCATGCACTTGGTTGTTTTTGTATGATTCTGTTTACTTCCAAAGAATTCTTTGGTCCAAGTTCTCACAGGGACTTGAAGAAGCTATCTTGTCATAACTAATATATGGTTAATCAATAAATATCATTGCATTGCTTTCATGGCTGAGTTCCTTCACTGATTAAATGAATTATTTTAGTTTCTTTTACATTTATTTCTGTTCTGTTTATCATCTATTATCATTGCAAGTTTACTTTACTTTTCCGTTTATTCTTTAAGCAATTTGCACATATCTTGTTTATTTTAATTCTGTAGAGTGTTTTATTGTTATTCACATTCTTTCATTTCATTCCGTACTTATGCTTTAATGAATTTTATTTGAAGAAGACTAAAAATTGGAAAACATAAAAAAACCATTTTAAGTAAAGGTTTAAATGCCAAAACTTAATGAACATAGAGTTCTTAACATTTCCTTAAGGATTAAAATTTAGGGTACCATTCCCACCTACCTCGCTTAGCTTTACGAGGTTCAAAGTGTTTTGGACGAAACATTACAGTTTCGCTCTCAACACCATTGACCTATATCTGTCATCTATGGACATCAATAATATTCCACTTTCAATTTCACTTTCCGACAAGCTGAAGAACCAAATCCATTTTTACCGTTTCATGTTATTGGTTGGGATGGTGATATTCAAGCTACTCTAGCAACCAGCCATGCCACATAGACAAGCTCAGTCGCTGGACATGACTGAGCTAATTAGATCGGTCCAGCTGTCCTGACATGTGTGTTATTTGGGCCAGCCAAGTCTTCTAGCCCAATCACACCATCTAGATCGATTCAGCTACACCCTGTAACTTTGTCGGGCCATTTCCTTGTTTATATTACTTTGAAGTGTTTTCTCATCTAATTGGCAATTTTTCACCTTGTTTCCTGCAGTTGCTGGATGGCTTAGTATCATTCAGAAAACTCACGTAGCCATTGTGAGCATCATCATTCCTAAACATGACAAAGTGTTTTATAGTAGGTTCAATATAAATGGGCACAGCTTTGCATAATTGATTCAAACAAAATAATCATTTTCTGACACACCCTTCCCAGTTATTTGATATGCAAACATCAATCACAAGAGTGAGTAGTATCTTAGCTAGACAATTTTGTTAATACAACATAAATTCACATAGAGAGACATCAGACAAGCCATCCAATAAATCTCTTGCTTGCTGGGATATTGCTGCTTGGGGTAAACAATGAAACCTTGATTCAACAGATAATTCCAACTATAAATTAAACAAAAAGTAAGAATATGCACAAGGGATTAAGTTGATTCTGTCATAATAATGGTTATCACCATGCTTGTTTGCTTAGCCTGAAAATAACTTCAGACAAACATCCTCAATAAGTAAGTTGATCTCTTATAACATTTTACCTACTATGCTTATTGTTCAGATCCTTAAAATTTCTTCAAATGTAGCATATGAAATCCTAACAGTTCTGGGAAGTAGCTTCATGTACCTGGTCATGGACTCTGTAATGGCATCCAGGATCCATGATTAACGCATCTGCATAGGCAGCAAACTTTGAATCACGGTAACCAATATCCGAACAATTATCAGGAGCAAACACAACTAAATTTGTTTTTCTGAAGGGCTTCAGTGTCAAACTGCTCATAGGCACAATAAGCACACCAGGCGGATACTCCTGCAGAAAAAGAAGCTCATTGTCAAAAAAATAAAACAATGCCCTAAAGTATACTCCATCTGACACAGATTTTAGCAACTCAATAGGCCTATACCTATAATAGTGTCAGTGAGTTATGCACAAGCATCAAACCACCCTCTGCCATTACAGTATTTGCTTCTCTTCAGAAAACATTTTAAACTTCAATTGCATGTAAACCGAAGCAACATTATGAAATAAGTTGTCATTGAAATACTATTCTCAGAAAATGTGTACCCTAGATAACATATGATAATATAATTTTATTAATGTCCACAAATGACCACAAAGGTAGGTCAAGTGGACTCACAAGTACAATCAGTACTGACACACTGTAGCAGTGCCAAAGCAACTCCAACAAGCTAGCTGCTAAACACTAAAAGGTAAAGCATAAGCTAAAAGAAGCTAAACTACTGAATGAGAGAGGTAAACAAAAAACATAACCCTAAAATTAACAAGATAAAAGGCTGCACATCATCAGAGGCAAGTGCAGAATGAGAAGGACAGAGTGAACCCTCTCCACCCATATCAGAGATAGAGGTGGACATAGATGAAGAGGATGAAAATGTCCTTGCAGGATCCTCAACCACAGAGAAGGAGCCAATATACTATGTGAGAATGTCCACAAGGACGACACCAGGTCTGAGAAAGCGAAACTGCAAAACCCTGGGAGGAACTCTGGAATAATTTGTCAATACTCTCTAACACTCATCTTAGCCACGCAGAACTTGGTGATGACAGGATGGTGCCCTGAAAGGGGAGGCCAAGAAACTGGCACATGAATAAAGCTAAGATGAGACATGTGTTGACAGAAGGAACTGGAACTCCTCAATAGCCTTGTAGGGGCTGGTCTGCTAGTCAAAGAACGAAAGGAAGATTGTGGTCTCACAGATCTAGTGTCGGAAATATCCTGGGTCTTTGCCTATCACTTATCAAGACCACCCTTCTAGATCAGGCTTGTCCTTGGTTCTTGGAGGCCTCCCGACTTCTCCAATCAATTGCCTTCTCTCCAAACTGTCTCCCCCACTTCAATTACTCTTTTAATGCGCTAGGCCACCTCTTGCCATCTAAGCAAGACCTGAACGAAGCAATCAAAGGGGACATCTGCAAACACTACATTCCGATAACCTAGACAGCACCATGAGGGCCTTAGCCCAAAGATGGCTTTTTACTATGAGCACTTCCTAGAGATGAGAGAGCACTTGATCATCAAACTTCAATATACATGTGGAGTCTGGACATTAGATGCAGACCCTCCAAGTCCACCTCATGTAGTTTTGGGTTGGTTCTCACAAACTTTGGATCCTGTTATCGCAGGATTTGTACTTGTGCAAAAGCCCAACACAAGACCCCAAATCTTGCGTAACTATGGAAGATCCTACCACTATCACCTTAGTAAGAACTTCCCTCGTTTTAGTGATGCAAGAGGTCCACCACAAGGGAGGCTTCCCTGGTGACCTCAAGGGATCAAAGTAGCAAGTACAGTAGCCAACCCTACCATCCCCTCTCTTGATCACCAAAAGATTGGTCTAGGTCAAGGTAGTAGAAGAGGTATGAAGTTGTTTGAGTACCTGCCCAGAACAAGAACACTTTACAGCATATATATGATTATTTCCAAGTCCAAACATGCAATTAATACCTCTTTAAGACACTAGACAACATAAGTTGCAATGGATGTTATAAAATTGCAGCAGTAAACAATGATATAACAGCAGTAAATGATATAACAGCAGTAAATGATTTATAACAGCAGCAACAATTAGTGCTCAGAAATGCAACAATTGACCATGAAAACTTAGCATACATCCACTAGAACATTATCCAATTGTTAGATGCAATTTCTGAATAAGTTAGGCCACCTTTACAAGAGTCTATGCAGCAAATTAGAGTGTTATCAGATGGCTGTAGCAAACTTTTGTAACAGCAGCAAATTATCCAATGAGTTTGCCAATGTTAGTGTTAGTTGGGTTAGTAGAATGCTTAAGAGAGGTGAGAGCATGAGTTTGTCAAACAATTCACCATCAAAATGCTTCAAAGGGTTATGGAGTCTTATAAAGGTTATGGAGTCTTATAACAGCAAATGCAACTAAGCTTGAAACTTGATCTAGTTGCAACCAGGAGGTAGGATTCAAACCCTAAGGTGCAAGCACATTTGGGCCTTAGGCTTTGAATCTTGAGGAGAAGGATTTCTAGGGTGCAAGCACATTTGGGCCCTAGAAACCCTTTCTCCCTACTTGTAGCTTTAACTAGGCCAAAATCGAAAGTCTAGGGCTAAAATCCTAAAGTGCTAGCACTTTAGGGATTTAAGCTTCTAACCTTAGCAAGGACTCTTTCACAAATTTTGGACAAAAATCACCTTGTGGGAGGAAGAAGCACTTATGTTCCTCTCTTAGGGTTTCACCAAACAAGACGTCTAGCAAAAAATAGCAAATTTACCATGAAACATTAATAGCATAAGAACAAATTGCAGAAAATTCTCTTACTTCATCCAAGAAACCATAAGATAAAAACCCTTACTGCAGAAATTCGCATCCAAAATCAGCAAAACCATCCACAAGTTGACCTTCCAAGCATAGCGGATGAGAGAAAAAGAGCTAGTAACCCTTAGAGGGCGAAAATTTCAGAAGTACTCTAACAAATGGTGCGAAGTTCTGATGATAAATGAAAAGTGAGGGTGGCCTTCTTATATGAGGCCACCCTAATACATTTGTCCACATAAATTTGTCAACAACATAATATGAGTGGGGCCAACCCTTTAATTTTCCTCTAACATAATGCCAAAGTACAAAAATACATCTCAAAACCCTAAAAAGGGTGACATCATGCTCTAGAAGGGTGACATCATGCCTCCAAAGGCAAATGTTGGGCCTCCAAAGGCCAAGTGGCATCCTCCGAGGGTGAAAGAGTGTGAAGTGAGGTATCTCCTCACCCAAAGCCATGACAATCATCTCTGGTAGATATCCATCCATCAAAACCCTAGCCAAGAAGATGTCGTCAAGGGCTAGGATGTGACATCAAGGGCCTCCAAAGGCCACGTCCAAGGCTGAGAGGGATGCAATGACGTCTCCAAGTGATGTCAAAACACATGCTACTGCAACGTCCTCCATCCTTTGTGCACAAAAGCTTTGGGGTACTTTGCCCAGCCTGTGGGGCTTGTTGACCACCTATTTCAGCTAGGGGGACAACTCCATGTGCCATGATGATATGTACCTGATGGTGCTACTAGTTTGAAGACTTACTGGTTCTACAAGGAAATTTTGGCTTCGGCACGTGTTTTGTAATTGGAATTTCCGCTCCCCTGCGTGGGATTATAATGTAATGGATCTGCATGGATCATAGTTTAGGTCAGTTGCCTAGGACTTCATCATTGGAGGAGTTCCTTTCATCAAGTGTTTTTTTCCTCAGGTTATTAATTTGGCCTAACCAGCCTTATTAATTTCCCTTGAGTTTTTCACTCCCACAATAATTCTCCAAAGTAGTGAAAGGCGTTCTAATGGTCGAGCCCTATGGTGGCTATTGTCTAAGAATATTGTAAATGACCATGCTAGACATCTCCTAGAGTCTTACGGAATTTCGTTGAGTCTAGATAGTTTTTTTAATTTTTTAAAATTACCCATTTAATGGTAATTTTAATTAATTTTTGATAAAAATTGTAAAAACTGGATCCTTGGGATTTTGATAAGGGTATTTGTGCTCAAAAGAAATGGAATGGGACTCCCTACACCCTTGGAGAAAGTTTCAACTCAATTGGAGAATTTTTGCTAGGTGTTTGTCCATGAGGAGTCTAAGTTAGTCTATTTAATTGTTGGAATTGACAAAGTCAAACTTGTCAATTTTTTGTAATTTGAGCAAATTAAGTGGAGAAAGAGTGGGAGAACTTACCCAAACATTTTTCTAACCCATTCCTAACCTTTTTCAACCCTCACATCACCCCTTCACCTAGCCATTAAGCAAAAACGTCACTTTCCCTAAAGAGGTGTGCCCCCCTTCTAGAAAGTCTCCAAAAAGTAAAAAAATAATAAAAAAATTAATGGAAGACTTATTCTATCCCTTGGTGCGCCTCCCTAGACCCTACTACTCATCATTTGACTTGTCAAAGCCTTTCCCACTCACTCCAACTCATTTCCAAAACCCTAACTTACCAAAACCCTAAAAGTGACTCTTCCTTGACTTTGTCTATTTCTCTTGGATGTGTGACACTTGTAACTCATCCAAGAGGGGTCACTCTTGGCTCCCAAGTATAAATAAGA
>ML779698.1:1370928-1383927 GCA_009831015.1 Picea engelmannii | reverse complement strand
GCTGACAAGGTGGAGGCGCTGAAGAAGAAAGATGGGCCCTCCAGGGCCAGGCTCAAGTCAATATGGCTCTCGGTACTCCATGTCTAGGACCTATGGGCCTCGAGACATAATCTCCTTAGTTATCCCTAGGCTAGGGGATAACACTCTTCATCGATGATCACTCTCAGAAGACGTGGATTTACTTCTTGAAGACCAAGGATGGAGTCCTTGCAAGATTTCAAGATTTTAAAGCTCAGGTTGAGAACCTGACCGGTGAGAGGAGAGTACACCTCTAGGGATTTCAGTGATTTTTGTATTGAGGCAGGGATCAAGAGGGAGTACACTATTCCTTATAACCCTCAGCAGAATGGGGTTGCAGAGAGGAAGAACAGAACTATTGTTGAGGTAACCAAAGCAATGATACATGACCAGAATCTACCTATGATTCTGTGGGCAGAGGCATCCATGACAGCAGTGTACGTTCAAAATAGGAGTCCTCATAAGATTCTGAAGAATATGACTCTCGAAGAAGCCTTCACCGGGGTGAAGCCTGAGGTTGGACACTTCAGGATATTTGGGTGTCCAGTATACTTTCATGTACCCAAGGAGAAGAGGACCAAGCTAGACCCTTCAGGCAGAAAGGGTACATTTGTGGGGTACAGTGAATCTTCGAAGGCATATCGGATATACATCCCTGGTCAGAGACAAATCGAGGTTAGCAGAGATGTCACCTTTAAGGAAGAGATAGCCTTCCAAAGATCCAGAGAATCTTAGATGGAGATTGATAGTGAGAAGAAGGAAGAGACAGTACCTTCTCCCCCCCCAGCAGTTCAGAGGGAGACAGTTACAGATCCAGTTGATCCAGTTGATGTTCCCAGAGACATTGCAGTAGGCCAGATGAGGCCTGCATGGGCTCGACAAACTCTGCAGGAAGCAGAGGGACATGCAGCTCCTCATGGTACATTCCGAGAGAGCAAGAGACCACAGAGATTTTCGAGCTATGTTTCATCCATGAGCCACATCATTGATACTGAGCCTTCTTGTCATGGAGAAGCAGCAGGTCAGCAGGTTTGGCAAGATGCCATTACCAAAGAGTATCAGTCCATCATTAAGAATGATGTGTGGGATATTGTTCCGAGACCGGAAGGGAAGTCTGTAGTGACTTCCAAGTGGATCTATAAGATCAAACATGCAGTTGATGGAAGTGTCGAGAAGTACAAAGCGAGATTTGTGGCTAGAGGATTCTCTCAGGTGGAGGGAATAGATTATGAGGAGACATTCGCTCATTTTGCCCGATACACTTCCATCCATACGATTATTTCCCTTACAGCATCCATGGGTTGTAGACTACATCAGATGGATGTGAAGACAGCCTTTCTCAATGGTGTGATTGAGGAAAAAGTTTACATCAAGCAGCCAAATGGATTAGTGATATATGAGAAGGATTCTCGTGTGTGCAGGTTGTAGAAAGCCATGTATGGACTAAAGCAAGCACCTCGTGCGTGGTATGAGAATATTGATGGATACTTGATGAGTTTGGGCTTCAGCAAGAGTGTTGTTGATCTCAACCTATACTACAACATTGTTGGTGACGAGTGCCTGATTTTGGTCCTGTATGTTGATGACTTATTCCTCACCGGTTCAGAAAGCCTTATTGTTGAATGCAAGCGTGCATTAGCTTCTGAATTCGAGATGAAGGACCTTGGTATGATGCAATACTTCTTGGGACTAGATGTGTGGCAGAGGACTGATGAGATTTTCCTGAGTCGAGGAAAATATACAGTGGAGATATTAAAGAAATTCGGGATGATAGACTACAGATCCATGCCTACACCGATGGTGATGAATTTGAATAAAATGAACGAAGCTTCTTCTGATTCAGGCGAGATTGATCCACATCTTTACAGAGAGCTGATTGGATCATTGATGTATCTGGTTAACACCAGACTTGATATATGTTATGCAGTGAGTGTACTCAGCCAGTTTATGAGTCAGTCGAGACAGACACACTGGATAGCGGCGAAGCATGTGTTGAGATATTTACGAGGCACAATTGGTTATGGCCTAAGATATGCCTCCGGTGTAGACATGAGGTTGCAGGGATATGTCGATGCAGACTGGACAGGGAGCGCAGTGGACCGGAAGAGCACCTCTGGTTGTTGTTTTATTTTGGAATCTGCCATGGTTTCCTGGTGCAGCAGGAAACAGACTTTTGTGGCTTTGAGTACCGTAGAAGCAGAGTTCATTGCATTATGTGTGGCAATCCGCGAAGCAGTGTGGATTTGCAAGCTCCTTGCAAACTTATTTGGACATGAGATGGATTCCACCGTTATCCATTGCGATAACACGATAAATCGAAACACATTGAGATCAAATACCATTACATCAGATATATGGTGCAGAGGAAAGCAGTAGATGTGCGATACCTTTCTATACACGAACAGGTTGCAGATGTCTTCACCAAACCGCTTGCCAGGACGAAGTTCGAGTACTTTCGTGAGAGACTTGGCTTGGTGGAGAATGCCTCCCTAGCTGAGAGGGAGTGTTGATGATTGCAGCTTCATGAGACATTCTCTGGGTCGTTCTCCTCTAGACTGAGTTGAGACGATCTGTGAGAGAGCCCACGTGATGGGTGTGTCATACTCCTCTGGACTGAGTTGAGATGACGTGTGTGGTCTCTTGTCGTGCTCCTCTAGACTGACTTGAGACAACTTGAGATGGTCTCCTGTCAAACTCCTCTGGACTTAGTTGAGTCGACTTGAGATGGCTCTCCAAATGGTACTCCTATGGACTTAGTTGAGTTGATCTATTGAGAATAACGTCCATGTGGCTGAGCACAGGTGGACATGTCCCTAGTGGTTGAGCACTAGAGGATGTGAGAGATCCTTGCTATATTGTCTAAGAGTAAGATTATTGTGTAACCCTAATTTGTATTGTAAAGGGTACAAGTCGGCCCCACCATGTAAAGATAAGTAATATTGTGTAAAGATTAATTATATTATTCAGTTGTACAGGTCGGCCCTATTGTGCCAATAAACACATCCATTTGATGTGCTAGGTCATGTATAAATAAGAGTTGATCCCCATTGTGGATAGCTCACTCTTCATTGCATCATTAACTCAACGCTTACTTGTAGGGATGAAGTGCGCACTTCTCTTAGGGGCAAGTTTTCTTGGTCATAGAGCACCCTCTTGTGTGCTCTAGGGTTTGTGGTGTGTGGGGGAATCTTCTCTTGACTCTATAGCAAAGGATTGTTGGGTTTTTCCCTTGATTGAGAAGGATTTTCCCAGGATAACTTCTTGTGTTCTTGTGCATGGTTATTCTTCTTGTGATCTTGGTTACTGCAGCTATTGTATATTGTATTGTTGCATTGTTTCAAGTTCATGCCAAATTGAAAAGAAACTACATGTGCTTGAGCTAAGCATTAAAATTCAACACCTTTGTCTCCAACTTACTATGATTTTGACCCGCATCTGATTTTTATTCCTGATGGCTTTGTTACTTGGGGCCAAATTAATTTATTTGGTTGCTTTACTTCAACACTCCTTGTTGACATCCATTGCTCCATTTGTTGACCCAAACATTCCATTCGGATGGTGAATTTACTTGGATGATAGGCCGACTTGTTGAGTTTGGTCCCAATGTTCATCTTTGACAAAACAGTTGCTTTCTTAGATTTGCGGTTGGGAAGAATGGTGGCTAGTTTAGGTGTTAGCGACTCTTTTAGAAGTGGCAGTTACTCTTATATGTGGTAGCTTTTTATTATGGCAGCTCATTCACCAAGCCCTTTTCATGTTATTCGATGCATTCCAATAAGTAAAGGGGACAGCCCCTATGAAATGCTTTAACGATGACATCATTTTCCACTTGCGTTTTTATCATAGTTTGATAATATGCTCAAGCTAGTGTATTATGATAAAAAAAAGTCCCTTTTTATTAAATATTCTCACTTTGCCTTTTTGGTTCACTTGAACAAAATAATAAAAAGGGAATGGCCCTTTCTATGATATGATGTTTTAATACTCCTTTCAAACTTTGTCCCTTTTCTTACCATAATATAATGGTGCCTTCACCATGGTTAGAGTGTAAAGGGGGTGACCCCCTCATTAACTTAACTTTGTCATGTTTTGCTAGATCCACGTAAACTTTTCAGATTGGAAGATTTTGCCACGTCGGTTTTGTCTGGAGCATGATTTATTTTCTCTTTGCCACTAAATTTATCCTTGCATGTTGTGGAATGACCCTCTTATGCCATGTGTATCCCACAACTATGCATGCGTGACCCCTCGGCCACTGATTTTTTCTTATAACCCGACCTTTTTCAAAATTTTCGACATGGCATGTCGAGTACACATCATGATGGTCAAATTGAGCCCCTGTTCCGTTTTCGGCCCTGGGACCCCGTGCATTGGGATTCGTGATCTGCCTCAGGAAACATGAGATGTTGTGAATTGTGAGATTGCCATGTTGAGAACTGTAAATGAATAATGCACCATGGCCAAGAAGATGCGTACAGACTCTAGACACATGACCATGTGGGAAAAAACATAGATGTGCAAGACCATGGACCGAACTAGCCCTACATAGAGCGATCACCCCTACAAAGAACCCGGCACCCGTAAACCATGTGTCCCAGTAGATCCACCTCAAGACCTCCAATCCTATCCAGGGCGCAAGGAAATGAGAGTGGGGACTAGAAGGACTGGACATGGCCAACCACAAAGGCCTAAGAGTCCATAATACAACATTGTCCACATGGCCTACAAGGCTTTAACTTGCATCCTCCCGGGCTTACAACGGTGTAGCCAAGTGCAAAAATCATAGGGTACCTCCCCAGGAGGTAACAGATCCTATTTTCTCCTCGTTTTCCCGTAAATATTTATTAAATATAAAAAACGGTTGAAACCGAGTAACTACTGGAGAAAAGTACAAAAAGAGAGGAGAGATCAATGAAAAGGGGGACATTCTGAGAGGTAAGCTATAGCTTTAAGAATTTTTCTGCAATTGATTATCATTTTATTCATACTTAGTTTTCTGAGGGCTAATTAGCTTTGTTGACAGCAGGGATTTCTTTAAAAGTGGCAAAGAAAGGCAAAGTGAGACTGATTTTGATCCTCTTCCTTAAGGTTGTTTATTTTCTCCATTGGTTGTTCTCTTTTGAAGTTCTGATTCTATTCAGTGCTAATCAGTGTTATCTTATGCAAATTATAACTGCAGGTATCAGACTACTTGAGGTGGTCCAAGTCAGATTATAGAATCTCTTTTTTTTCTCATGCACTTGGTTGTTTTTGTATGATTCTGTTTACTTCCAAAGAATTCTTTGGTCCAAGTTCTCACAGGGACTTGAAGAAGCTATCTTGTCATAACTAATATATGGTTAATCAATAAATATCATTGCATTGCTTTCATGGCTGAGTTCCTTCACTGATTAAATGAATTATTTTAGTTTCTTTTACATTTATTTCTGTTCTGTTTATCATCTATTATCATTGCAAGTTTACTTTACTTTTCCGTTTATTCTTTAAGCAATTTGCACATATCTTGTTTATTTTAATTCTGTAGAGTGTTTTATTGTTATTCACATTCTTTCATTTCATTCCGTACTTATGCTTTAATGAATTTTATTTGAAGAAGACTAAAAATTGGAAAACATAAAAAAACCATTTTAAGTAAAGGTTTAAATGCCAAAACTTAATGAACATAGAGTTCTTAACATTTCCTTAAGGATTAAAATTTAGGGTACCATTCCCACCTACCTCGCTTAGCTTTACGAGGTTCAAAGTGTTTTGGACGAAACATTACAGTTTCGCTCTCAACACCATTGACCTATATCTGTCATCTATGGACATCAATAATATTCCACTTTCAATTTCACTTTCCGACAAGCTGAAGAACCAAATCCATTTTTACCGTTTCATGTTATTGGTTGGGATGGTGATATTCAAGCTACTCTAGCAACCAGCCATGCCACATAGACAAGCTCAGTCGCTGGACATGACTGAGCTAATTAGATCGGTCCAGCTGTCCTGACATGTGTGTTATTTGGGCCAGCCAAGTCTTCTAGCCCAATCACACCATCTAGATCGATTCAGCTACACCCTGTAACTTTGTCGGGCCATTTCCTTGTTTATATTACTTTGAAGTGTTTTCTCATCTAATTGGCAATTTTTCACCTTGTTTCCTGCAGTTGCTGGATGGCTTAGTATCATTCAGAAAACTCACGTAGCCATTGTGAGCATCATCATTCCTAAACATGACAAAGTGTTTTATAGTAGGTTCAATATAAATGGGCACAGCTTTGCATAATTGATTCAAACAAAATAATCATTTTCTGACACACCCTTCCCAGTTATTTGATATGCAAACATCAATCACAAGAGTGAGTAGTATCTTAGCTAGACAATTTTGTTAATACAACATAAATTCACATAGAGAGACATCAGACAAGCCATCCAATAAATCTCTTGCTTGCTGGGATATTGCTGCTTGGGGTAAACAATGAAACCTTGATTCAACAGATAATTCCAACTATAAATTAAACAAAAAGTAAGAATATGCACAAGGGATTAAGTTGATTCTGTCATAATAATGGTTATCACCATGCTTGTTTGCTTAGCCTGAAAATAACTTCAGACAAACATCCTCAATAAGTAAGTTGATCTCTTATAACATTTTACCTACTATGCTTATTGTTCAGATCCTTAAAATTTCTTCAAATGTAGCATATGAAATCCTAACAGTTCTGGGAAGTAGCTTCATGTACCTGGTCATGGACTCTGTAATGGCATCCAGGATCCATGATTAACGCATCTGCATAGGCAGCAAACTTTGAATCACGGTAACCAATATCCGAACAATTATCAGGAGCAAACACAACTAAATTTGTTTTTCTGAAGGGCTTCAGTGTCAAACTGCTCATAGGCACAATAAGCACACCAGGCGGATACTCCTGCAGAAAAAGAAGCTCATTGTCAAAAAAATAAAACAATGCCCTAAAGTATACTCCATCTGACACAGATTTTAGCAACTCAATAGGCCTATACCTATAATAGTGTCAGTGAGTTATGCACAAGCATCAAACCACCCTCTGCCATTACAGTATTTGCTTCTCTTCAGAAAACATTTTAAACTTCAATTGCATGTAAACCGAAGCAACATTATGAAATAAGTTGTCATTGAAATACTATTCTCAGAAAATGTGTACCCTAGATAACATATGATAATATAATTTTATTAATGTCCACAAATGACCACAAAGGTAGGTCAAGTGGACTCACAAGTACAATCAGTACTGACACACTGTAGCAGTGCCAAAGCAACTCCAACAAGCTAGCTGCTAAACACTAAAAGGTAAAGCATAAGCTAAAAGAAGCTAAACTACTGAATGAGAGAGGTAAACAAAAAACATAACCCTAAAATTAACAAGATAAAAGGCTGCACATCATCAGAGGCAAGTGCAGAATGAGAAGGACAGAGTGAACCCTCTCCACCCATATCAGAGATAGAGGTGGACATAGATGAAGAGGATGAAAATGTCCTTGCAGGATCCTCAACCACAGAGAAGGAGCCAATATACTATGTGAGAATGTCCACAAGGACGACACCAGGTCTGAGAAAGCGAAACTGCAAAACCCTGGGAGGAACTCTGGAATAATTTGTCAATACTCTCTAACACTCATCTTAGCCACGCAGAACTTGGTGATGACAGGATGGTGCCCTGAAAGGGGAGGCCAAGAAACTGGCACATGAATAAAGCTAAGATGAGACATGTGTTGACAGAAGGAACTGGAACTCCTCAATAGCCTTGTAGGGGCTGGTCTGCTAGTCAAAGAACGAAAGGAAGATTGTGGTCTCACAGATCTAGTGTCGGAAATATCCTGGGTCTTTGCCTATCACTTATCAAGACCACCCTTCTAGATCAGGCTTGTCCTTGGTTCTTGGAGGCCTCCCGACTTCTCCAATCAATTGCCTTCTCTCCAAACTGTCTCCCCCACTTCAATTACTCTTTTAATGCGCTAGGCCACCTCTTGCCATCTAAGCAAGACCTGAACGAAGCAATCAAAGGGGACATCTGCAAACACTACATTCCGATAACCTAGACAGCACCATGAGGGCCTTAGCCCAAAGATGGCTTTTTACTATGAGCACTTCCTAGAGATGAGAGAGCACTTGATCATCAAACTTCAATATACATGTGGAGTCTGGACATTAGATGCAGACCCTCCAAGTCCACCTCATGTAGTTTTGGGTTGGTTCTCACAAACTTTGGATCCTGTTATCGCAGGATTTGTACTTGTGCAAAAGCCCAACACAAGACCCCAAATCTTGCGTAACTATGGAAGATCCTACCACTATCACCTTAGTAAGAACTTCCCTCGTTTTAGTGATGCAAGAGGTCCACCACAAGGGAGGCTTCCCTGGTGACCTCAAGGGATCAAAGTAGCAAGTACAGTAGCCAACCCTACCATCCCCTCTCTTGATCACCAAAAGATTGGTCTAGGTCAAGGTAGTAGAAGAGGTATGAAGTTGTTTGAGTACCTGCCCAGAACAAGAACACTTTACAGCATATATATGATTATTTCCAAGTCCAAACATGCAATTAATACCTCTTTAAGACACTAGACAACATAAGTTGCAATGGATGTTATAAAATTGCAGCAGTAAACAATGATATAACAGCAGTAAATGATATAACAGCAGTAAATGATTTATAACAGCAGCAACAATTAGTGCTCAGAAATGCAACAATTGACCATGAAAACTTAGCATACATCCACTAGAACATTATCCAATTGTTAGATGCAATTTCTGAATAAGTTAGGCCACCTTTACAAGAGTCTATGCAGCAAATTAGAGTGTTATCAGATGGCTGTAGCAAACTTTTGTAACAGCAGCAAATTATCCAATGAGTTTGCCAATGTTAGTGTTAGTTGGGTTAGTAGAATGCTTAAGAGAGGTGAGAGCATGAGTTTGTCAAACAATTCACCATCAAAATGCTTCAAAGGGTTATGGAGTCTTATAAAGGTTATGGAGTCTTATAACAGCAAATGCAACTAAGCTTGAAACTTGATCTAGTTGCAACCAGGAGGTAGGATTCAAACCCTAAGGTGCAAGCACATTTGGGCCTTAGGCTTTGAATCTTGAGGAGAAGGATTTCTAGGGTGCAAGCACATTTGGGCCCTAGAAACCCTTTCTCCCTACTTGTAGCTTTAACTAGGCCAAAATCGAAAGTCTAGGGCTAAAATCCTAAAGTGCTAGCACTTTAGGGATTTAAGCTTCTAACCTTAGCAAGGACTCTTTCACAAATTTTGGACAAAAATCACCTTGTGGGAGGAAGAAGCACTTATGTTCCTCTCTTAGGGTTTCACCAAACAAGACGTCTAGCAAAAAATAGCAAATTTACCATGAAACATTAATAGCATAAGAACAAATTGCAGAAAATTCTCTTACTTCATCCAAGAAACCATAAGATAAAAACCCTTACTGCAGAAATTCGCATCCAAAATCAGCAAAACCATCCACAAGTTGACCTTCCAAGCATAGCGGATGAGAGAAAAAGAGCTAGTAACCCTTAGAGGGCGAAAATTTCAGAAGTACTCTAACAAATGGTGCGAAGTTCTGATGATAAATGAAAAGTGAGGGTGGCCTTCTTATATGAGGCCACCCTAATACATTTGTCCACATAAATTTGTCAACAACATAATATGAGTGGGGCCAACCCTTTAATTTTCCTCTAACATAATGCCAAAGTACAAAAATACATCTCAAAACCCTAAAAAGGGTGACATCATGCTCTAGAAGGGTGACATCATGCCTCCAAAGGCAAATGTTGGGCCTCCAAAGGCCAAGTGGCATCCTCCGAGGGTGAAAGAGTGTGAAGTGAGGTATCTCCTCACCCAAAGCCATGACAATCATCTCTGGTAGATATCCATCCATCAAAACCCTAGCCAAGAAGATGTCGTCAAGGGCTAGGATGTGACATCAAGGGCCTCCAAAGGCCACGTCCAAGGCTGAGAGGGATGCAATGACGTCTCCAAGTGATGTCAAAACACATGCTACTGCAACGTCCTCCATCCTTTGTGCACAAAAGCTTTGGGGTACTTTGCCCAGCCTGTGGGGCTTGTTGACCACCTATTTCAGCTAGGGGGACAACTCCATGTGCCATGATGATATGTACCTGATGGTGCTACTAGTTTGAAGACTTACTGGTTCTACAAGGAAATTTTGGCTTCGGCACGTGTTTTGTAATTGGAATTTCCGCTCCCCTGCGTGGGATTATAATGTAATGGATCTGCATGGATCATAGTTTAGGTCAGTTGCCTAGGACTTCATCATTGGAGGAGTTCCTTTCATCAAGTGTTTTTTTCCTCAGGTTATTAATTTGGCCTAACCAGCCTTATTAATTTCCCTTGAGTTTTTCACTCCCACAATAATTCTCCAAAGTAGTGAAAGGCGTTCTAATGGTCGAGCCCTATGGTGGCTATTGTCTAAGAATATTGTAAATGACCATGCTAGACATCTCCTAGAGTCTTACGGAATTTCGTTGAGTCTAGATAGTTTTTTTAATTTTTTAAAATTACCCATTTAATGGTAATTTTAATTAATTTTTGATAAAAATTGTAAAAACTGGATCCTTGGGATTTTGATAAGGGTATTTGTGCTCAAAAGAAATGGAATGGGACTCCCTACACCCTTGGAGAAAGTTTCAACTCAATTGGAGAATTTTTGCTAGGTGTTTGTCCATGAGGAGTCTAAGTTAGTCTATTTAATTGTTGGAATTGACAAAGTCAAACTTGTCAATTTTTTGTAATTTGAGCAAATTAAGTGGAGAAAGAGTGGGAGAACTTACCCAAACATTTTTCTAACCCATTCCTAACCTTTTTCAACCCTCACATCACCCCTTCACCTAGCCATTAAGCAAAAACGTCACTTTCCCTAAAGAGGTGTGCCCCCCTTCTAGAAAGTCTCCAAAAAGTAAAAAAATAATAAAAAAATTAATGGAAGACTTATTCTATCCCTTGGTGCGCCTCCCTAGACCCTACTACTCATCATTTGACTTGTCAAAGCCTTTCCCACTCACTCCAACTCATTTCCAAAACCCTAACTTACCAAAACCCTAAAAGTGACTCTTCCTTGACTTTGTCTATTTCTCTTGGATGTGTGACACTTGTAACTCATCCAAGAGGGGTCACTCTTGGCTCCCAAGTATAAATAAGAGCCTTCCCTCCCTCATTTGACACATGATCTCTCAGTGCATGGTTACTCTACCCATTTCTCTCCTCTCCTCTCTTTTCCCCCCCACTCTTCTCTCTCATTCTTCTTGCTCTCTCTTTCTTTTCTCAAGTTTGGACAAGTATTTGTCCTAGCTTGCTTCTAATACAAAAAACTTTGGAGGATACATGGTGTGAAGAGTCTTCTTGTTGTCATATTGCTTAATGAGGTGATCTTGTTCTTGTTTATTTCTTGTGTATGCTTAGCTTATAGATCTAGAGTAGGAACTCCAAGCAAAGTATTTTGCTTGGATAGATTTGTGGTAGTATTATCATAGATCTAGTGAAGTGTTTATTTGGGTATTACAATGTATTTTGTTTTACCATCTAGATCTACTCACCTCCTCTCTATTTTTGTAGTTTTTCTCACAAGATTTGCAAGTTACCTAAGGGTTCGGAGTGAAGATTTCAGATCTGGAAATTTTCCTTTTCACCCACTTGAAACCTCTTGTATTTTTTGTTATGCTTCTCTTTTCATATTCTTCTATATATGGGTGGATTTGTGTTCTGAAGTAGACCAAAAACGAATATATATACTGCTAGTTTTACATTTAAAATTTCTGGTTTACACTAACATAAATTTTCTGCAGATTTTTAGTGATTTCTGCAGTTTTTCCAGCAAGTTTTACTCACTGTTGAATATATCGCCGAAATATCGGATATGTCACCGACATTTTCCGCTGGCCGAAACTTTCCCCCGAAAATTTCGCGACATATCCGAAACTTTGAAAGTGTCACGACACTTTCATTGTGTCCCGACATTTTGCCAATGTGTTCCGACATTTTACAATATGTCGGCCTACTGAGGTTTTCTGCGGGTAAAGTGCGCGCGAGTGGGGTTTTAGAGGCTGCGGGTGCCTTTTTTTGGTCATTATTTCATTTGTGAAGTGTGAGAGAGTTAGAGAGGTCTGATTTCATTGGATAACATTGACACCACTAGTCAGTGTAGGGTGGAGATTCAAAAGCCTGAGATGGAGGAGGCCCCCGAGTGGTTGGAGGAGCATGCAGATGATTTGAGGGAGGAGGGGCAACAGAGGAGGAGGACGAGGACGATGTTCCACTTCCAGTGGATACAGAGACTAAGGAGGAGATTGGACTTCCAGTGGATCCAATGCCACCACCACCTCCACGGAGAGCTATACCTGGAGTTGGACTTGGGTCTGTTGGGACTGGGAGGCAACACACTTTTCCTTCCACCTCATCCCCATCACTTACCACCTCAGATGTAGCATCTGGAGCAGCTGAAGCTTCCACTCCAAGCTCATCTAGAGTACCTCCACGACCACCTACTGCTTCCAGAGGAAACTTGGTGCCCTTTACCCATAAAAGGGCTAGAGCAGCAGTAGCCCGACAGAGAGGGAATTAATGATTTGAATTTTGGATTCCTATGATCTATCATTTTCATTTTATCATGTACTATTTAGTATCTAGATACATCATGATGATTCATCTCATGAGATACATTTATTTTGATCATTTGATGTGATTTTGTCTCTACTATCATCCTATCAGGAACATGTTTCAGAATTTTCAATTTAGTAACGATATGTGACCACTTGACATCTTATGCATCTTATTTATTGGTTGTATTTTCATATTTATGTATGTTAAACTTACATGCAGCAGCGAGAGCCATTCTCCTGAAGGATGGCCAAGACCCTAGATGTGTTCTAGGGCCCCTGGATGTGTTCCAGGGAATCCTTGCTTCGTGCTTGGATTGATCCTTGGATGTGTTCCTTGGTGGTTGAT
>ML779698.1:1343197-1360699 GCA_009831015.1 Picea engelmannii | reverse complement strand
AGGGAGGGTTTGCAAGGTGGCATTACTCATTCCTTCATATCATATGGTGAACCTATTACTTTATCATCACTGCATATGGGACTTATCCCTCTTGTGGTTATGTCCTTCTTCAGGGAAGGTCATGTACCATCAAGTACTTGATTGAGTATCAAGTAGCCCCAGGACTTTTCCTGGGGTCTTATCCACCAAGGTCATAGACCAAGGATCAACCCATGCCCCAGGCATGGGTACCCTGGACCCAGTCCAGGGGCCCTAGACATATCTAGGGGCTTTAACATCTTGGTCCCAGACCAAGAAACCCATGCCCCAGGCATGGATACCCTAGACCCTGTCCAGGGGCCCTAGACATATCTAGGGTCTTGGCCATCCTCCAGGAGAATGGCTCTCGTAGCTGCATATAAATTTAACATTCTCCACGGGCTTTTCTGAAGCCCCTATGAAGGCGCACCCCATAAATCTCGCTAGCCTCTGACTAAGGGGCATGTGTATTGCAACCCATTAATATAAAGGGCTTCCAATTAAAAAGGGGAAAAAAAGGGCAGGACTATATGCTTAGGAAAGCACTAAGGCATATCCTTAAGAATTGTCGAGGGAAATTCTGTTAGAATAATGTTGATGTTCTCGTTTCACCATAGACAATGCTACACCATTGCCACCCAACCATAGGGACAAAGCCACCCCCGAGCACCTTAACCTTTGACAAAAAGAATGATTCCAGGAAGCCACACCATAACCAACAGATAACCAAGAGAGCGCACCTTCTCCAAGGGTAGCGCACAAGAGAAAGTACCAGAAAGACTGAAAAAAGAGAAAATTGTACAACTGCAGTTGCTTCTGCTCCTGCTCCTCCTCCAAACTTGTGCATTGTTTCTGCTTTCCTGTGTGAGAGTGAGTGAACAAATGAGCCAAGACGTCCTCTATTTATATTAATCTGTCCAGTGACTTTTTTGGCTAGGCCGACCTGACTTTCTGGTAATTATATTTTCTGTTTATCTTTTTCCTGTGAAGCCGACTTGTCTTCCTAAAGGATAATACCTTAATATTATATATTCTGCTAATCCGACATGTCTTCTAGGGTTTCTCTTGCTTCCGGAATATTCTATTCTAGTCAAAGGTTACATATGGAGGTTAACACCTCCTGCAGCTACCATAATATCAACACTCCCTCTTAGCTAGGGAGGTATTAATGGTCTCAAACACATCCATCCATCTTCACATGGCATGGGCAAGACTCACATAGTCTTGTAGACCATTCTACAGGTAGCATCATCATAGATCAAGTCACGAGTATCATCATCACTATCAGCATCATCCGGTAGCAATCTGGAATCAAAACATATTGTCGTACTTGTTCTTGGTATTCTTTTGTCATAGACAATATCACAATATCCATGAGCCTCATTTAGCTATATTGATGATCCATCTCCACCACCATGTGTCTAGCACCTCGGGTCATTCTTGTCTCGTGACAAGAACCATGACCTCATCGAAGCCACATTCACCTCATAGTTGATCCTCTCATAGGATCACTCCGTGAATGCATTTAGCTCGATGTTATCGGACATGTGTGTCTGGCACCTCGGGTCGTTCTTGTCCCATGACAAGAATTATGACCACATCAGAGCCACAAACACCTCATGGTGATCCTCTCATAGGATCACTCAGTGAATTCATTCAGCACGATGCTATCAGACACGTGGAATTGCACCTCGAGTCTTCAGTTCGTCAAAGACTACGTCGGGGCACATCTACTCCGGATGTAGATGTTCCCTATCTCCCCTGGTCTGGAGCCCAGTTCCTGTGGAGATAGAGTCGGCTAGATGCTTATCGAGGCCACTCACCTACTCGTGAGAGTTTCAAGGCCCGATGCAATTCACACATAGGAGATCTAGCAGCAACTCGAATCTTCAGTCCGTCGAAGATTACCTCTGGGCCTATTCCCACATGATCAAGTCCGTCTGATCAATCTTGGAATATCAGCACGATGTTGCAATCATCAACAGTCCCCCAGGGAAACATCTGCATTCCTGCCAAGCTTTTCCCAGACAAAAGCTTAGTGCAAATGTCAGTTATTTGCTCATCTGTGGATATGTGATGGAGCCTCACTGCTCCTTCCTGCACAATGTCTCCGATGAAGTCCTGCAAGATCCTTCAAAAATCCACCCTGCTTCATATCTTGCGTCACTAGCAATGATATATGACTGAGTGCTATAGATATTTGCTTCCCTGCTTGTCTGGAAATCCTGCTCGATCCCAAGTTGAAGTAGCACCCCAGGTGCTAGATCTGTCTTCTGCACTTCCAATCCAAAAATTGTATATCTCGGCAGCCATACTTCATCATCGAAGATCAATCATATCTATTTGTACAACATAGGTACCTGCATGTTGTGTTGTAACCCAATAATACGGTCATGGCTCAACCATATACTGGCACAAGGTGCTCTCTGCAAAGAAAATGTCTATCCTGTCACACAACTTCCTCAGATGTGTCGTCATAGGTGTGGCCATGGACTTCTTGTCCATCATGCTAAACCTCTTCAGTCTCCTCACTGAAGATCTCATCTAGTACCAGCCACACTTCCAATCCCAATATATCCGGTCAAGATCCTTCATTTCAAACTTTGAAATCAACTCCCTCTATTTGAGAGAATCCTCGGACCACGCTTTCGTCTACTGCATGCCCCTTTGCATTCTACAAAGTGTCACGAAACTATGTTGGCTTCTTCTTGATCATTGACTCCCTCTAAGTCTGACTCCCTCTCAGATTTATCTCTTATGACCTGCCCAAAACAAGAAACAAGAACAAAAAAATCTCCTTGGTATCCTCCATGGAAGATATCTTGCTTGGAGTCTAGGTCGGTAACTAAGAACATCTCCTAAAGGAGATCAACTTCATCTTGTAAACAATAAGCATTTACATAAGAATAAAAATATCTCCTATAGAAGAGATCAACAAGTGTATCTCTAGTATTAAGGGGTTAGTATAATGATCATAACTTCAATAGATTAAGATGCAGCATAAGATCATAATAATGCCATAACAGCTAGAGACATCAATTTTTAAATAATCAAGCATGGAGTCTTCACTGCTAGGGAGGGTGCGCTTGTTCCTCTGAATGTACTGAATTCAATATCATTGCTTGGACAAGGGCTCTTGTACATCCCCTTCAAACACACTCATGCTTTGCTGGATGATATAACTTGAAAAGAATATACAAGTGCATACCTTTGAAATTTGTAGTATCGTTCTACTTGTCTTTTAATCTGAAACTAGACACCATCTTGACAAGAAGAGGTTAGAAACTGAATCAAAACGGTTCAATAATTAGAACAAACGAGAAACCCTGAAATTTCAACTTTGACCACAAAAATCAATTTTGACCAAAATTCAACCTTTGACTTTGACCCAAAAACTCAAACTTGACATTTTTGTTGGCTGAGGACACTTGAGGGTGCGCTAGGATAGGGCACACTAGAATACCCAAAAATTAGGTCCAATGCCTCACTGAAAGTGCCCAAGAATTTAGGTGTAGGGTTTGTTGCAGCTGCAAAATCAGAAACCCTAGTTGCAGTTGCAACTGGTGCTACAACGAGCTTGACAAGGAACTCCTGATCTACCTTCCAACGGTTAGACTGTTCTGAAGGTAGTGTGGGCCCATAACCTGTTAGAATAATATTGATGTGCTCGTTTCACCATAGACAATGCTACACCATTGTACCCAACCATAGGCACAAAGCCACCCCCAAGCACATTAACCTTTGACAGAAAGAATGAATCCACACCATAATCAAGAGATAACCAAGAGAGCGCACCTTCTCCAAGGGTAGCGCACAAAAGAAAGTACCAGAAAGACTAAAAAAGAGAAAATTGTACAACTGCAGTTGTTGTTGCTCCTCCTCCAAACTTGCGCATTGTTTCTAATTTCCTGAGTGAGAGTGAGTGAACAAATGAGCCAAGACGTCCTCTATTTATATTAATCTGTCCAGTGACTTTTCTGGCTAGGCCGACCTGACTTTCTGGTAATTATATTTTTTGTTTATCTTTTTCTTGATAAGTCGACTTGTCTTCCTAGAGGATAATACCTTGATATTATATATTTTGTTGTGTCGACATGTCTTCTAGGGTTTTCACACATTTGTTTAGGGTTTCTCTTGCTTCCGTAATATTCTATTCTAGTCAAAGGTTACATATGGAGGTTAATACCTCTTGTAGCTACAATAATATCAACAGATTCTAGATACATCTAAACCATCCATTCATAAGGAGATCAAAAGGCTAAGGATGACAATACGATTTGTTGATGTTTTGTAGCTTTGGGATGTATTCTTACAAGTTGCCATGGTGTCAGGCATGTGGGAATCTTCGTTGGCACCAAATTACACTTTCGCTTCAGCAAAACCACCCTTGGAGTTGAGTTGGGGCTTCATGGGTTTGGTGATGGGCTTTGTGGGCTTGTGTTGGGGTTTCACACCCACAAAGAGGAATTAAATATTCTAATTTAATGTTGAGTTTAGTGGAGGGCTTCTTAGAGTTAGCTAAGGGATTCTAATCTCACATTAGACTTCTAGAAAAGGAGAGGAGGAGATTGTGACATCTCAGTGTGACATCATGGAGTTAGCATAAGTGAGTAAACACTTGTGCTAGGAGGATGGTAATTTCAGCAAGGAGATTTTTGTTCCTAGGCAATTTGGCCTTGGGTTTTTGGACATTTATTTTTTCTGTTCTTGGCAGGGAAACCACACGTGCGAGGCAAGGGAGTCGTACTTGTGGAAGAGAAAGGCTGCAACAGAGAAGAACAAACCGCACGTGCAGTATGGACTATGCAAACCGTACAAGTTTGTACAGCAGACCGCACGAGTGGTATGGCCTGAACCGACCGCACCTGTGACAAAACCGTATGGATCACATGTGTGACAGGTCCGTACAGCAGGGTGACATCAGCAGTATAGCAAGGTGATGTCAGCATGTTTGCAAGTGATTAGTTGTTCCGGAAATTTGTTGAATTTTTGGTCTTTTTCAGAGGACTGGTTTTGTCCTCAATTTTGGTGAACTTTGTGACAACTGGGAGGGTTGATTTTGCCCTCAGAAATTTCTTAATTTGACATGTTGTGTTGTGGATGCAATATTGAGTTATCTTTCTCCTTTCCCTACACAATCAATCAAAGTTAGTTCAATTGTTGCTTTGCTAGAAGTTAGATCTAATAAGTGCTTGTTTCTCTCATTTGTTGATAGTTGTATATTGTTGCAGCATCTAATTCTTATATTCTTTATTGTGTAGATAGTTTTTTCATTTTCTTGTATCTATCTGATTGTAAACTTTTGTAAAGTCATTCTTTCTATTCCCTTGTTGTAACTTTAGTTGACCCCTTTGCCCAATCTTAGGCACTAGTCTTAGTTGTCCTAGGGAAAGGTTTGCCTTTGCATTTGAAAGTTTTGCATTTGCATTGTTTGCCTCTCATATAGGCTAGATTGCCCAACCTTTAACAAGTAAAATTAACTCCTAGAATCAATCTAATAACTCACATAGTAACTAGGGTCTACCCCCCTTGGCTTCCCTAGGAGTAAGCCTAGACGGAAGAAGTTCAGGTCGAGGTGACAGTGGGCTTGAACTTAGGCATTGTGCCTCCAAGGACACACTAAGTGGATTGGACTTAGTCCACGTTTGCAAGTGTGCATTAGGACTGCAACATGCACCATACTTCCCCTCTTTGAATCTACATGTCTCCACTCAGCCCAAGTGGCACCCACCACCATACTCATTAATGTAGTTTTAACCTCCACAAGGCAACGTAGCATGATGAAGTTGGAGGCATATCTTGTATCGGCAACTTTGAGCAACTCCAATGTAGAGTTTTCTCGATATATTGCTTGAGACTGGTGGTGGTTGGTGATGAATTTTATTATCTCCCTAAGCTTGCCCTGTGACCTCCTTAATCCATTCAGTTTTTGACTCAATATCTTCTAAAATCATATTAATATTATGGACAATGCAAGGAGTCCAAAAGATATGATTTTATCTACTCTCAACAATCAAGCCTGCAGCTTTGCAAACAGGTGCATTATCTGTGATAACTTGCACCACATTTGTTGGCCCTACTTGTTCAATGGTAGCAATTAAAATATCGGCAATGAAGTTACTATCTTTCACCTCACCTGAACAATCTTCTGCTTTAAGGAACATTGCTCCTTTTGGTGACGATGCAATGACATTGATCAATGGCCTCCGCCTTGTATCAATCCACCCATCTGAGATAATGGAAACTCCTGTGCTGCCCCATGAGCTACGAATTGGTTTTAGAACATTTTCAAGTAGTAGCCTCTCTTTCCTGAGCAAAATTGTTCTAAGTTTTTCGTAGTTTGGCCCCTAAAAACCTTGAGGGGCTATGTTAATTGCCCTCACCAAATCCTGCCAATAGGGGGACCGAACCACATTAAATGGGATTCCACAAGCAAATATGGCCCTTGCCACTCTAGACTCGGCTTGTTCTCTCCAGTGATTGTTGAGCATTTTCAACAATCTGCTATCTTTACCTACAGTTACAGGCTTGGATATCTCTTCTTCCATCAAGGTCGCCCTCCTCTTCCTTGCTTCATGAACAATCCTTGACTCATTGCTAGCACCCAAGCTAGGAGTATGCTTGCTAGTGCCACCCATACCAATTTTATCTCTATGCTCCTTCAACCTTTGAGCATCATCATGCTCTCTCTTGAATGTAGCCCCCACCTCCGGATTTTTGGTAAATGAACAACCTTCAACACCTTAAACTCGTTCATGCAAAATGTGAGCCTTGACTCTTGTGTAAGAGCCCTTGAAGGCCTTCTCATTCTTACATAAATTGCACCTCCATTCCCATGAACCCCCACCGCCACCCATTTGCTTGATCTTGGTAACATACCTCCACAAAGATTCTTGTTGCCTGGTTAGTTGAGGTGCTACAGGGGCAAAGGAAACGACACTTTGAGAAGCCATGAATGCTACAAAAACAGTAAAAAAAATCCGCCCACTGTTATAGAAGGAATGCATGCTGCAAAAACACTAAAAACATTAAAAAAAATCAATGGAAATCTACCATAAATGTTCACCAAATTCAGAAATTCACACACCCTCCTTCTTGCTACCCACAACCTTCCTCTTGTTGGAAATGCACCAAAGCTTGCTCCCAATGCTCCAAACCACAACCGAAATGCTTGTTGTTGCACTAGGAACCTCCTCTTGCTCAAGAATGTGTGAGGAATGAGTAAACCAAGTGCTTTCTTATAGGAAATATTGGGCTGTTAGGGTTTCCAATTGTTTTTAGATGTTTCCAAATTCATAATTAAAAAAAAAAGGAACAAAAAATCCAATCCAGTTAGATGAGTAAAAGGGGGCTCGCGGCCTTCTTAGACAGTTGTATGGGCCCGCAGAAATGAGAAAACCGGCAGAAACGCCGACTGTATGGGTCGAAACGTCGTCAGTCGTACCGTACGACGTTTCGTACTCGCAAAACACTGTTCGATACAGCCAACTGCGTTTCGGGAGGTTTTCAGTAACGGTACGAGGGTTGGCAAGGCATTTCCTGAAACTTAGATTAAAAGCACGAGCAGGCACGCAACACGTGAAACAAGGGAAGATAGGTATTGTTATCCCCTATCCTAGGGATAACTAAGGAGATCAAGTCTCGAGGCCCACAGGTCCTAGACATGGAGTGTCGAGAGCCAAATGACTTGAGCATGACCCTAGAGGGCCCATCTTTTCTTCAATGCAGCCCACCTATCAGCAACAGCAACGTCCATCCCACCAGCTTGGTCCTGAAGTAGCAGTAAGTCTTGCACCATGAGGTAATGAGTCTGGGTATCATGGTATGTGTCACTCTAATTTTTGAAGCACTTGAATATGTTGCACTGAATTCTCCTTCATTTTATAACATTTGCTTGGAAATTATGCTCTTTAACTTGTTCATACCTGGGATGGTGACATAACGTCCTAGTAAGTTGATTCCCCTTTAGGATGAGTTGCCACTGGGTGGGTCTATGAAAGGTCATCGTCCATTCCCTCCATACTTACCACTTTCCATCATTATTCCTCTCATCTTCCCCCACCTTGGTTTGGGCATTGAGTTTGCCACACTAGGAAGGGTCGTACCTTGCCTTGTGGGAAGAAGGGGCTAAAGGCTCAGGGGGTAAAAGTAGCTGGCAAGAGTCAAAAGCCAAAATGAAACCTTTGAGATGTTTCGCCCAGGGATTCCTGAGAAAGCAATAAAAAGTTTCTCAGTAAGAAAAGGGGACCCATAAGATAAATCAAAACTCAAGGTACTAGTTGGTGGATGGGAAGTCTCATCATGAGCCGGCCTAATAGGTCCATAGGCATGTAGTGGTGCGACACTACCATCTATTTGGTCACCAAACCAGGGTAGTGGCTCTTGGTGAGATAGCCAAGAGAAAGGGGGTCTCATCACGAGCCAGCCTTCTCATTTCGGTGAAATACTTATGGGTAACACTGTCACCTCTTGTCACCATGCTAGGACAGTGTCCCCCAGCTTTTCCCTTGAAAAGAAAAAAGACCAAAAGCAATAAGACTAAGAATAAAAGGCATTGAATGGGCTAGGAAACAATGGCATCCATGATAAGGTGCAGCTCGCCCTCTACAGAGGCACCCACAGGAAAGACCTACATTTCCCCGTTATCACTGCACCCTCTGCCCAAACATTTCCCCTATGCCACATCACACACACTTACATGACCTTAGATTGGTTCTCACCTGGGAAACACCCCAAACTTCAGGAGGATTAGCCCAATAGGACATCCTGAGACCTTCTCCAAACCTAACTTGTTAAACTGCATAACGTCTTTGAGTATTTGTCTGGGTAAAAGGGGGTTTGATGCACATGTTTGGGTAATTTGATTATTAGATGTGATTGACATTGCTATGATACCTGTGACTTATGAGCCCATGGAGAGTGTACTTGTTGTTGCTGCAGGACTTTGCCCGGTGGACAGGTACATATGGGGGAATGATTAGGTCGGACCTCCATGGGGCTGAAAGCCCACATATGGATGTTGTGACCCCAACCAGGGGCAGAGAGACACCAAAGGATTGCACCAAGAAGAAAGAAGGGTGTTTCCCCTGAGACACTCAGGTAGACCTAGACCCAGGGGGGTCTTGCCTTTCCACCAGGACATTGACCTTTGAGGGCCCCTGACATCATCATTTTGACCCTAGACGTCATCCAATCAGGGTTTGCATTTATGAGGGCAGTTTGGTGCTAGTTGGCACGTGTGGCAACATTTAGGGCCTTTGGAGGCCAAACGTTTTGCATTTGAGGCCTAGCGTTCCACCTTGGGGGCCTAATGTCACCCTAGAAGGGCATGACGTCACCCTTGAAGATGAAATTAGGGTTTAATTGTTGTCGTTTATGTAAAAACTGGATTTTAATGTAATTTGGCCATGTCGGCCTTTTTATGACCTAATTGTAATTAAAGGTCATTGATATTGTATAAATAAGAGATAAAACTCTCATTTTTATTCATCATGACTCATCACACAAGTGGTGAAGTCTGAAATTTGCGCCCTCTTTAGGGTTATTGGCTGAAATTTTAGGTGCACTTCTTGGAGGAGGCTAATTTTTGGTGTTTCTTGGCTATTTTCATGGTGGAAGATCTTCAACTAGTGTTTGAGCTTGATTATTCTTGGTGAAGTAAGTAGAAAATCTGCATTTATTTATTGTGAATGAATGCTTATGGTGAATTTACTTGTTTCATATTAAAGATTATGAAATTGCTTGCTTGAAACCCTAGGAGAAAGACATAAGTTACTATATTTTTCTCTATAATTTTCCACTTGTTTAAATTTCTCAAAGAGCACCTTAACAAGAAGTAGATACTAGAGCCCTACCATTGTAGCACTCCAGTAACCCTACTTCATTGCCTATTGCATATTTTATTTCAAATTGTCTAAGGAAAAGAGAAATTGCTAGAGCCTAAGTTTCCTTACTTTCTAGCAATTATCTCTAGGACTCTGATGTTTGAGGCCTTGGGTTACCAACACCTCTCTCATCTTCTCCATCTCCTTTGACTAAGTATTATCATTGTTATTTTCCTCTAAGAGTTGTTGCTGCTATCATTGAATCCATTACCCTAGAAGGCACTAGTCTATTCACTATTAGTGATTGATTGATAAACTACTTTCAAACTATCTTCTTTGGAACATCCACTAACTCCTATTAACCTTAGATTAGCCTAATTCACTAACCAACTTGCTATTGTTGCAAAAGATTGCTACAGCCATCTAACAGCAGCAAATTGACCTCAAAAGTGACATATATTTCTAACTAGACATTGCTAAATTTGTTTGTGACTATCTAATATCAATTTCCCTAATTAAAGCTACTTTTTCTAGTCTTTTCTCAAGCATTTTGAAACACATTTATTGTGGCTGTTACAAATTTATCATTGCTGTTGTAAACTATTGTACTACTGAAATTTTATATCAGCTAGTATATTTTTTAAGAGTTCATTGTCTTATGAAGCATTAATATCATTTTGGTACTTGGAAAGTGCCCTTTTTTCTATTTCGTTGTCTTGTTCTGGGCAGGTACACAATATTATTCACTTGCTTCATCTCTATAAGACATAAAAGAACCCTTTGAAGTTGAGTAACTGTGAGAGGGGGCAAACTTTCTTATACTTTGGCCTTAGCCTTCTCAAACCCTCAGGTCACTGGGGACGTCTCCCCTGGGGTACATTGATATACTCCTAAATAGAAAGGAGTTACCTATTAAGGTGACAGTGATAGGTTACTCTCTGTTACGCCAATCTTGCTTTCACTTGCCTTGGCTTTTGGGCAAGTACAAATTGCGCGATAACAGGTACAATTCCAAGCCTGATCTGCATGCAAATCGAGGCAAGGTGCATTTTTGTTTCTGCACGGATTCCAAGGCAGATTTTTGTGGCACGATTTTCTAGATTTCTGAGCTAAGTACAGGTTCATTAATTGTTGTAGTAAGTTTCCAGATTTCTTCTGTATGGGTTGAATCAATAAAATCTCTCATTTTGCTGGTTTTCCCTTCGAGGGTTTTCCAGGGATGTTTTCCCAAAATTCAGTGTGTCAAATTGTGTGATTGGTTTTCATTTTTCGTTCTGCATGTGATGTTAATAAGCTTGGTGTATTTTTGTTCATAAAATCAGATCTGGAATTTATCATTTTTCGTGTATGCATCAAGGTATAAATTATTTTTATTGGAATTAGAGATCAGATCTGGGCTTAAGAAAATTAACACCTCCCTGAACTGGAGAAACACCAATCCAAACAAAGGAGTGATTAGTAGTGACCATAGGCTAATTACTCACAATTGTTTCCTAGGTTTGCCTGGAGCAGAACTGAGAGATAACACATACGTATTAGGTAACCCTAAGAAAAAGAACTATATGACAGAATAGATTAAAAGATGATAGGACATCACATCAAAATCTGCGCTAACACCGACCCCTAACACAAAATAGGTGGTGCCCTTATTTAATATACTAAAAGTCCTTGGGTACTGTTGACCACCTATTTTTACTAGGGATCAACTCCATGTACCATGAAGCTGTGTACCTTGGGGTACAACCTTTTTTGAAGACTTTCTGGTTCTACAGGGCAATTTTTTCCCCCAACACTTCTTTTTGTAATTGGAATTTCCGCTCCCCTGCTTGGGATAATAATGTAATGGGTCAGCCTAGATCACATTTTAGGTTAGTTCCCTAGGACTTTATCATTAGTAAAGTCCTTTCATCGAGTGTTTTTTTTTCTTAGGTAATTGATCTGGCCTAACCAGCCATTTTAATTACCCTTGAGTTTTTCACTCACAATAATCCTCCAAAGTGGTGAAAGGCGTTCTAATGATCGAACCCAATGGGTGACTAGGGTCTAAGAATGTTGTAAATGACCATGCTAGACATCTCCTAGAGTCTTGCGAAATTCCGTCGAGTTTTAATAGTTTTTTTAATTTTTTAAAATTACCCAATTAATGGTAATTTTAATTAAATTTGATGTAAAAATGTAAAAACTAGGTCCTAGGGGATTTTGATAGGGGTGTGAGTATTCAAAAGAAATGGAATGAGACCCCCTACACCCTTGGACCAAGTTTCAACTCAATTGGACAAGTTTTGCTACGTCATTGTCCATGAGGAGTCTTAGTCAGTCTTGAGTCAGCAATTTAATTGCTTAATTTGACTAAGTCAAAAATGCCAAATATTGTAAAATAAGCAAAAAGGTTTGAGAGAGAGTGGGAAAGGTTTCCTAACCTTTTTCCTAAGTTGGAAAAGTAATTTTCCACTTAAAGAACCCCCCTTTCTTAGCCAACAACTTAAAGTGGTGTTCCCTTGCTAATTGACATGTGGGAATTAAAAAGTTTAAGTGAAAAAATCCACCTAAACCCTAAATTCACCCTCCTTGGTGTTTAACTTAATGTTTGACCATAGGAAAAGGTGTTTTCCCCCTTTACACCTCACCCCTCAAACCCTAACTCACTAGCAAAACCCTAAAAGTGACTTCCTTGATTTTGTCTATTTCTCTTGGATGTGTGACACTTGTAACTCATCCAAGAGGGGTCTCTCTCCTCTCCCAAGTATAAAAGAATGCTCACCCCCCCTCATTTCACATCTATTCTCAGTGTAAAGTTATTATGCCCAAATCTCTCCCACTCTTCTCTCTCTCCCATCTTGCTCTCTCTCATTTCTCAAGCTTGTAGCAAGTATTTGCTCAAGCTTGTTTCTAATAAAAGGAATCTTTGGAGGAAATTGTTGACATTGGGAGTATTCTTGATGCTTGGATTAAATCTACATTGGAGGTGACTCGTGTTATTGTCTTTTTGAGTTTTAGCTTATAGATCTAGTGTAGGAGATCCAAGCAAAGTATTTTTGTTTGGATAGATCTATGATAGTATTATTGTAGATTTATTGAGTGGTTTATTATTGGTTTAGTAAAGTATTTTGTTATTCATTTTAAATCTACTCACCTCCTTCCTTGTCTTGTTACTTGCAGGTCACTAAAGGTTGGAAAATGATAAATTTCAGATCTGGAAATTTATCCCTTCACCCACTTAAAACCCTCTTAAGATTTATGTTATTTTCATACATATTTCTCTAACAGTTTTGGCTATATTTCTGTCATAGAATAGGTCTCATTTAATCTATTATATGTTGTTTTTATTGCTAAAAATTTCTAGTTACTTCTAACAGAAATTTTTCCAAGTTTTATGGTTGTTTTGCAACATTTCCAGCAAGTTTTATGGTTGTTTTGCAGCATTTCCAACAAGTTTTACTTGTTGTTTTTCTGCAGATCTGAACCAGTCAAGGGGAGGTGTTGCCCAACAAATCATCAAGAAACAACCTCCCAAGCAAGGGTATTGAATACCCTCTTCTTCTTCTTCATTCTACATTGTAAGCAAGCCCAAAGAGAGTCTCTTGAGCTTGCATTTCTCAAGCTTTTAAAAAATTCTGCATTTTTTATTTATGTTTGCCTACAACTAGCGAAGGGGCTTGGCTTTGCCACCCATGCGAAATCGAAAGGCTAGGACTAAAGTTTATTTTTTGTTTTAAACTTTAAATTTTTGTTGCCCCACTTGTCCTTAAGACAAGGTTGTGTGGCTAGGTTTACTTGCTTGTTGTTTCAAGTTAAGCTCTTTTATTTCCATACCCACTTTGGCACAAAATCGGTAGGCTAGTCCTCCCCTCCTTATGCCTTAGTTGAGGTTGTTCATTTTTATTTCAAGTATTGTTTGCCCCACTTGTCCTTAAAACAAGTTTGAGTGGCTAGGATTGTCATTTACTTTCCAAGTTATTTTATTGCATTCTTTAATTCTTTTGCCTATACCTAGCAAAGAGGCTTGGCTTTGCCACCCATGCTATATCGTAAGGCTTGTCTATAGTTTAACTAGCAATTATTTATCTTGACTATAATTGTTTAATCTCTAGTTTCTCATTCTTTACTTGTTTATCTCGCAAAGTCATTACATTGTTATCTCTTGCTTAAGTTGTGCAGCTATCTAATTGGTTAATTTATCTTGTATCTTAAGCATAGATCTTACACTTTGCAATTTAATTTCAAGTAGTTCATAGTTGCAATCTAGACTAGGAGGATCAATTTATCTAGTCTAAATAGGCACCTTTGACTAGTACAACTTTCGCCACCAAAAAGTAGGTTTGTGGAGGCTACAGGGGGTGCTAAATCCCCTTGCTTGAGCGCCCAAGTTTTCTGGGTTGACCTATGGAGCTAGGGTAGGGCCTTGTTTGCCCTACTTCTTGAGCACCCAACAATCATTTTGGCCAAAAGCGGTAAGAGTCTAGGGGTAGTCACATAGCTTAGGTTTGATTCACATTAGCTTAGGCCCCCTAATCAAAGAGAGACTCTTAAAACTTTTTCCAAAATTTATCTAATACATTTCACAACACTTGCACTTTAATTTCAGCATCTTTTAAGTTGTGTAAACCCTGTTGTTCAAGGTCTCTTTTACATGCTTATGGTTTGATTCATCTCTACTTTTCATTTCAAGTTGTGCAAACCTTGTTGTTCAAGTTATTTTGTTATGGTTTTAATTCACTAGCTTTTCATTTCAAGTCGAGCATTTACATTTAAGTTTATTGTGGTTAAAGTGGTTCATATGTTCAAGGGCAGGCTGCCATCAAGTTGCGCACCATCTCTTTGGGGCACTTGGTGAGTGGTTTCCCCCCTTGCTTCAGAAGTTGCACACTTGCTCTTTTTCCAGCATTTTCAAGTTACATGCTTAATGGCTAGTTAGTTGTTGAGTTCATTGGCTATAGTTCTCTCTTGTTGTACATCTTTCTAACTCATCTTTTGTTCATATTGTAATTTACACTTACTTTGTATATTGGTCATTGTTTTAATTCATCTTGTAACTTGGTGCAAAGTTGTTCTTTTGTAAGTAGATCATTTAATTCTTTGTAATCTTTTGTATAGACTTAGTTGACCCCTTGCCCAACATTTAGGCACTAGTCTTAGTTGACCTTAGGGAAAGGATTTGACTGGCATTGAAATTGTGCATTGCATTGTTGCTTGCCATATAGGTTAGAGTTCCCCCTAACTTAATAAAACTAAAATTAACTTCTAGACTTCACTTAACAACTCACATAGCAAATAGGGTCTTACCCCCTTGGCTTCCCTAGGAGTAAGCCTAGACAGAAGAAGTCCAAGTCGAGGTGACAAGTGGGTTTGGACTTAGGCATGGTGCCTCCAAGGACACACCAAGTGGATTGAGACTTAGTTGGACCCCTTGCCCAACATTTAGGCACTAGTCTTAGTTGACCTTAGGGAAAGGATTTGACTGTCATTGAAATTGTGCATTGCATTGTTGCTTGCCATATAGGTTAGAGTTCCCCCTAACTTAATAAAACTAAAATTAACTCCTAGACTTCACTTAACAACTCACATAGCAAATAGGGTCTACCCCCTTGGCTTCCCTAGGAGTAAGCCTAGATGGAAGAAGTCCAAGTCGAGGTGACAAGTGGGTTTGGACTTAGGCATTGTGCCTCCAAGGACACACCAAGTGGATTGAGACTTTTCCACTTTTGTAGGTGTGTATAAGGACAGCAACAGGTACAATAATTGTAATTTGGTGAACTAATGTCAAGTTTCTCAAGTTTTTGAGTTTATATTCACTAACACTATTAAGAAGTGCTCCTTGATCTACTTCCATGGTATTTGGTGTCAAATTCTAACTCACATTGATCTGGATCTTCTAAGCATCAATGGCTTGGTAGATATTAGAAATTGAATTTGACCATGTGGCATGGATAATGAACTTATCCACACTCAATGATAAACTGCAGATATTTTGACCAAGCCTCTGTCGTTGACAAAGTTTGTGTACTTTCGAAACAAGCTTGGTGTTGCTGAGAATGTCTCTCTTGCTGAGAGGGAGTGTTAAAATTAAGCAACTGCAAGAGCCATTCTCCAGGAGGATGGCAAAGACCCTAGCTGAGATCTAGGACCCCCAGTGCACTCCTGGGGTTCTTGGTCTGGGACCAAGCAGTTAGAGCCATGGCAAAAGACCCTAGTGAGGGCCCCTAGTGTATTGTTGGGGTTCTTGGTCAAGGACCAAGCAGTTTGATGATGTAAGTCCCTAGATGGGTTCCAGGGAATCCATGCTTGGTGCTTGGATTGATCCTTGGTTGTGTACCTTGGTGGATAAGACCCTAGTGGTGATCTAGGGCCCCCAGATGTGTTCTGAGGTATCCTGGTCTGGGACCAGGCAATTCTTGATCAAGGACCAAGCAGTTTGATGATATAAGTCCCTAGATGTGTTATAGGGCCCCTAGATGTGTTCCAGGGAATCCTTGCTCGTGCTTGGATTGATCCTTGGTTGTGTACCTTGGTGGATAAGACCCTCGTGGTGATCTAAGGCCCCCAAATGTGTTCTAGGGTATCCTGGTCTAGGACCAGGCAATTCTTGGTTAAGTACCAAGACGAGACGATGTGTGATCTTCTTCTCTCTTGGGATTGTCCATGAGACCTAGGAGCAGTTAAGAAGAAGGACATGATCACATCAGTGACATTCCTCTTATGTTGGGATGATAAAAGCTTACAAGTTATCATGAGACTTATGTGGACATCTTGCCATTGAAGAAGACTCCTTTGACTTTGTCTTGTTGCCTCCCCTTGCTTGGGCCATGTCCTTCTTAATGTCTAATGTGGTGTTGGTCTTTTCTAGTCACTTTGACTTGTTGACTTACTAATTAATATTTTTATAATTAAAATATTAAATATTTTTTATTTTGTTTTATTTGGGTTTTAATTAACCCTAAAAGGTAGGGTTAATTTATTTAACCCTAAACCCTTTCCTAAACTATAAAAAGAACCTCACCCCTCACTCTCTCTATCATATTCTTCCTCTCACACTTCTCTTGGTCTGATTTTGCTGCAGCTACTCTTGCTCAGTTTTGATTTTTGGGTGCGGCCTCCTTAGAGTATCTTTCTCTTCCTGTTTTAAGATGCAGTCTCTTTGGAGTATTTGTCTTGTGCTGGTGTAGGGTACAGTTGCCCTGGTTTTTGGTTTCCTCTTGTTGTGTTAATGTGGTGCGGCCCTCTACTCTTGCTGGTTGAGGTGATACAACCATCTCCTCTTGTTGTTCATGTGCCGCGACCTCCTCCTCCCTCTTCTCCAGCCTGCCGCTGATCCTCCTTAGGCTGTCGTTGGTCTCTCCTTGACTGTTGCTGGTGTATTTTATGTGTTGTTGTCACCTAGTTATTTCCAGCCTCTAGGGCCTGATAAGACACCCTAAGCTGCCTATTTGTTATAGAAGCCCTATATCCTTTGAAAAGTTTTTGTTTGAACTGTTAGGGGTTTTCTTTCAGCCTCTAGTTTGGTCATTGGGGTATTTATATCAGCCCTGTTGTCGCCCTTATGCACACTTGCAGACGTGAGCTAAGTCCCGCTCACTTAGTGTGCCCTCGGAGACACAATGTCTAAGTTCTTGCCCACACTGTCACCTTGACAAGAACTTCTTCCGTCTAGGCTTACTCCTAG
>ML779698.1:1330190-1343097 GCA_009831015.1 Picea engelmannii | reverse complement strand
TGGACTAAGACATAGCAAAATTAGTCCGACTGAGCTGAAACTTGGTCAGTGGGTGTAGGGAGTGCTATTCCATTCATTTTGAGCACAAATACCCCTATCTTTCTCCCAAAGACGAAGTTTTTACAACATTAAGCTCAAAAATATATAATTAATTAAATTAATTAAAAATTTAATTAATTAAAAAAAACTACTCTAGACTCGACGGAATTCCGCGAAACTTCAGACACTGCCTGGCATGGTCATTTACAATGTTCCTAAAAGGTTACCGAATGAATGAGAGCCATCAGAGCGCCTTCCACCACTTTGGAGGAAGCCTGGGAGGGAAAAACTCAATGGAGGTTAACCTGACTAGTTAGGCCACATTAACCACCTGAGATGAAAAAACCCTCGATGAAAGGAACTCCCCTGATGTCAACATCCAAGGTACCTGACCTAACTATGATCTATGCAGACATTATTACATTATATACCCTTGCAGGGGTGCGAAAATCTCGTTTACAAAATTTAAGTGCTGGTGTATAAAACACCCAGTAGAACCATCTCTGTCTCTGACATAGAATAATCTTCATGATAATGAGTTGACCTCTGTGCTAAACAGGCGGTCAACAAGCCCTACTTGATGTTCAGTAGGCTGATTGGTTTTTGAAATCTACCTAGTTCTTCTTGCCAAAACTGTTCACTTAAATCATGATGAGATCTACCCTTGAAGGTTTGATCCATGACCATTATTAGTTTTTTCTGAGCATACAGAAAAGAGGACAATAGCAAGTACTTCAGGTAAATCTATTCTTTGTTTTGGCTAAGGTAATGTTCAGATTTTGTTTTTGCTAATAATCAGATCTGTTCTTTGTTTAAGTTATTGTTCAGAATTGTTTCTTGTTTTGCTAATGATCCGCTCTGTTCATGTGCAGATTTAGTTAAGAATTGTGTTCTTTAATGTTCAGATCCATTGTATTATTTCTGTGATTGATCTACTTCAGAAATTTTGATTTGATTGTTGATCTATATCTACTGTCATGAATAAATTTAAAAGAATATTTATGTTCTAGTTTTCCCTTGAATTTCTAACATTCCCAAACCTTCTCATATTTCACATCATTGCCCTGACAAAAAGCAATGCCCTATAATTATCCACCGTGCCAATTTGACCAATAATTTCACTATAAATAGGAAAAATATAAACTACAGTAACCAGCATTTCTGATTATATTCCTCAGTAAGTAATGATAACCACGCTAGATCAGCTCCAAAAGAAGTCAAATTCCCCAAGATCCCTTACTGCATGAAACTCTTGTAGGAGACGATGTTATATATTTTGATGGTTGGCCAATCATGTTTAGAATCTAACAAATTACCAAACACAAGAATTGATGATCCATAAAGGTACTAATTGCACAAGCAAGTTTGCTTAATAATGACTATATGAAGGCATGGTATCTCAATTGGGAAAGCATGGTTAACCTTTCAACAAATGTTAGAATCTAAATCAACACATAAATACCAATACTTTCAATGAGCAAATATATAACTCCAATGATGTCACTTATCTGATACAAATATCTATCGATATTAATCTTTTCAGCATGCCCATTTACTAGTTCTAGAAGTCACCTGATAAAATAAATTCATCTGTTTTGATGTGAGCTATGAAGAACACTGTATGAATAGGAAGGCCAGGTCCAAAGTCAGCCTCTTCAAAAGATTTCCAATAAATCCAAGGGCTCGTCATGCATTTTCCTGCACATATCTGTATGAAAATCTGCAAAGTCCATTTAAAAGTGCCAATAAGTAAACATAGTTGAAACAAGAAAAGGCAGGATTCAGTTAAAACTAGGGGTGTATTGACCATTGACAAGTAAATGGGGAAAAGATCATAGAATCATATTTCAATGTTTGCAGAAACCTAATAGTACAAACAAAAAATCCTGATTATACCATCACATCAAAAGCTGTGGACAGAAACAAAAAAGTAGGTGAAAAAATTATTGAAAAAGAGTTTAGGAATGAGTTACATTGACAACTATAACTAAGATGACTTTAAGCTCCAACCTGATTTTCATGATTTGAGGAGAATAATTTTGCTTCTGAATGCAGAATAATTTATGTGAAAATGTATCCAGCCCCTTATATTTATAGAAACCAGCACTGAGAAAAATTGAAAAGAATCGTTATGTCAAAACATTTGAAAATCACATGTCAAAATATTTATGAGCCTTTACTAATTGGGTTAAACATATCTAGTTTTGAATGTAAATAATATCAGTTATAGGTCAAATCGATTTTTTGAAACTCCAAACATTTAGCTTTTTGATATGCAAATTTGGAAGCAAAAATGTCTCATCTTTTAAAACCTTCTAAATTGATGACTCTGAGCAAAATGTGTCTGGTCTTAAAAAGTAGACTTGAAACTCACTTTCCTCCAACTCGAAATACATTTTGCTTCAATAACATACAATAATAATTGAGATGTGATCAAAAACGGGATTAAAGAAGCCTGAATTCAAGGCAATTCAATGATAGAACTAATCGGGTCTGTTATCCACCAAGTTGCACTAGGATGGACTTGCAGTTGAGCCAACAAAGATTGAACAACTACTTGTTCAAAATTCAGAGTTCAGAAGTTCAGCCAGCCAATATGGCCATTTTTTCAACTTTTTTACCACATTTCCATACTCTGTAGGGAATTGTCATAAGAGGTGTAGCATGATGAATTTTGTAAAAGGCTTAGCCTCCTAAAACTTAGACATGAGTGTATTACTCTAGAGTGTTTTTTTTACTTGTTAATTATATTTTGTTGTTCAAGCGATTTATAATTTCCGAGTTTTTTCACTCAATTTCTCCAAAGCTGGAGTAAATACCAGTGTTACCAACATCGCGATATTATAGCGATGTTTGCAATAATATCGCCAAAACAGGTCTTGGTGATATTATCGCCGAAAATAGCACGTTATTTACCTCTGCCGATAATATCGCGCTACAATCGAAAATGTCTCAGGCACGTGGACAAGGCCGGAAATAAAGCCCAAATTTGACTTTTTTTTCTGTCATTTTGCAAGTGAAGTGTGGGGTTTGGAGAGCAAAGGAGAAAGAGGCAAGTTTTCCTTCAACCAAAGATGAGTAGGGTTGAGTCCGAGATGCCTATCTTGGAATCGATGCCTGATTGGATATAGGAGGAGGTAAAGGGGGCAGTAGCAAAGGAGGAGGAGGCAGAGGAGGAGGATGTTACAGAGCAGAGTCAACCACCATCTTCACGGACTCCGACAGAGGAAGTTGTAGTTGGCAGTGGCACCAGTAGAGGACACCAGAGTCTAGTTCATGCTTCTTCTATAGGACGTCAGAGTCCAGTGCTAGCCCCAGGGGCTTCTTCCTCTAGAGGAAAAGCTATCACCTTTTCCCGTAAAAGGAGCAGAGGGAATCATTAGAAATTATTTGATTTCATTGTAGATGACCCATAATGATGAGATACATTTGTCACTTATTATATTTTTAGATGATATTTTGAGGCTTTAGACTCAAGACATGATTCATTGTTGATCTATAGACTGTGATGTATTTGAGTTTACTAGACATCTTATACATCTTATATATCAGTTCTCTTTTCATAATTATGTGGAAATGCATTTATTTGATGTTGTTGACGCTTTAGATATTTAAAAAAATTGAAAAAAAATGAATTTTTTTATATTTTTTCGTTCTTACGACATTTTCCGATATATTCGTTTTCGGACCCTTGGCGATATTTTGTCGTTGTCGATGTTGATAACACCGGTAAATACTCATGGTTAGGCCTTAGCATGGTCTTCTAAGCCTAGTGTCTAATGTATAATACCATGTTTATCATCCTCCTAGAGTCTCATGGAAATGTGCTAAGTCCCCCTTAGGTTTTTTAAAGTTTTATGCAAAAATAAAATTTCCCGCAAAATCGGGATATTTTAACTATAAATAATTCCTAAGTTAAATAAGTGGTACTAGGAGGCATTATATTCCTTGAGGGTATTCATTTTTGGACCAAGAATACCCACTTTGTGAGTGAAATTAGTGATTTTTAATCACTTAAAATCAATTTTACTCGCATTTGGTCAATAAAAAACAAATAAAATCAGAAAAATCAGCAAGTGCTATTTTCTGGGAAACATGTTGAGGACATGTTTTGAGTTAACTCTCACTCACTTGAGTTCACTATGCCTTTGTGGCACTTAAGGATGAGTTGGGTAAGAGTTATGTGGGAGTTTACTTGAGTTATGAGAATCTTCTAATGGGAGGTGCGCCCCTCTTGGAAGAGGTGGCGCATTCTTGAGGAGGGTACCCACCTCTTGAGAGGTGGCGCCCTCCCTCTTGCTCTAAACCTCACATATGTCATCTTTTGGGAAGTTGAGAGAGGTGGCAGCACACGGTTTACACTTGTCTCATTCAACCCTCACATGTGGTGCGCCCTCCCTCTCCAAGTGGTGCGCCCCCCTCTCTTGGAAACTCCACCCTATTGCCTATATATTGGAGATTGCTCTCCCATTGTAACTAGATTAGTAGACCTAGAATTATGTTGTTGTAATTTGCTCTCAAGCTATTGTGGAATAAAGATTTGAAGACTTTGGCGATCACTTTGTGGTGTTGTGCAAATGTGTGGATGTTATTCTTTCATGTTGATGTGTTGAGTATGGTAAACTTGTCTTTTGCAAATTTCATTTGTTAATTTATCCTCAAATAGTAAGATATTAGTGAACTAGCTTGTATTACTAAATCTTATTATAGCATGTTCAATCTATGATCTCATGTTATTCTAGTTTGATTTACATGTTTTCTAGATTTTATATGTAGGAAGTGGATGCATCCAATTTTAACAAGTTCTTTGCAAGATTGTCTTAAGTTTGCAGGATCTCTAGTTTGGAGGAGTGGAAGTCTCTTGCTTGAGTTTCCAACAGCTTCAAATCCATTTAACCGGAAAGATTTCCCTCTACAATACATCCAGGAGACCCCATAGCCCAAGATTGGTTTCCACCCGGCACTTTTTCTCTCTTATCTCACAAATTTCTATAATCTTCTTTTGGTTACTAGTTTGCTTGCTATTTCTTAGACCTAGATCAGATTTTAAATTCTTATTTATCTAAGTTAGCAAGCAAGAAAGAAAGCTAGATCTAGATTTTAAATTCATTTCATTGTTTCAAGCTAGATCTATCTCAAGAAACTTTATTTTTAGCAAGATTTTCATTTCGAAACTTTAATAGGCTAAAAGTAGATTTGTTTCAAAGTACTTTCACTTTCATATTTGGCAATTTAAGTGCCTTTACATTATTGTTTTAAAATAGCAAACAAGACCCCAAGGAAGCAAGCTTTATAGTTTGTTTTTGTTGAAATTAGTGCAACTACAAGAGCCATTCTCCGGGAGGATGGCATAAGACCCTAGTTGAGATCTAGGGCCCCCAGTACACTCCTGGGATTCTTGGTTTGGGACCAAGTAGTTAGAGCCATGGCAAAATACCCTAGTGAGGGCCCCCAGTATATTTCTGGGGTTCTTGGTCAAGGACCAAGCAGTAAGTGCCTAGATGTGTTCTAGGGCCCCTGGATGTGTTCCAGAGAATCCTTGCTCGGTGCTTGGATTGATCCTTGGATGTGTTCCTTGGTGGTTGATGATGTAAGTCCCTAAATGTGTTCTAGGGCCCCTGGATGTGTTCTAGGGAATCCTTGCTTAAACGCTTGGGTTGATCCTTGGTTATGTACCTTGGTGGATGAAAGACCCTAGATGTGTTCTAGGGCCCCCAGATGTGTTCTGGGGTATCCTGGTCTTGGACCAGGTAGATCTTGGTTGTGTGCCAAGATGTGATAATGTGTGATCTTCTTCTTCTCTCCCGGGATGGTCCATGAGACCTAGGAGCAGCTAGAAGATGGACATGACCACATCACTGGTTTCTCCTCTTATGTAAGGATGATAAAAGCATATAAGTTATCATGAGACATATGTGAACAATTTGCCATTGAAGAATACCCCTTTGACTTTGTCTTGCAGCCTCCCCTTGCTTGATTCTCTTTCTCCATCTTGCTTGATGTTGTGTTGGTCTTCTATAAGTCACTTTGACTTATTTGACTTTATGATTAATATTTTAAGTAATTAAGATATTAACTATTTTTTTTTTATTTTTTTTTAGGTTTTAATCTAAGTTGCAGGAAACGATACCCCCCCCCCCCCAAAACGAAATGAAACGTCAGTACGGGTACGATACGACAAGGAAACGTCGTCGCCCGTACAGTACGATGTTTCCTGATTTAGAAACATCGTACGGTACAGTCGACAGTGTTTCTTGGTCGTACCGACCCGTACAACCGACGTTTTGGGCATCTTTGAGGCGAGATAAGAAAAAAAAAGGGGGGGCTGTGGGGCCCCCAAACAATCAATTATATTTTTTTTTGCATTTTCTATGTTTTTCTTGCATCATTATTGCATTTTTTTATTGCATTTTGTTTTGCATCATTATTGCATTTTTTTATTGCATTTTGTTTTGCATCATTATTGCATTTTGTTTTGCATCATTATGTTTTTCTTGCAATATAATATCTTATTTTTTAAAAAACTATATATATATATATATATATATATATATATATATATATATTTTTAAATTTTATATACGGCATTTACCCCGACGTTTCCATTTTTTGGGGGCTTGTTTCGTACTGTCCTGGTTTCGGAAACTTAGAAACGTTTCCCCATATAATGCAACTTAGGTTTTATTTAAACCTAATTTCTAACCCTTCCCAAAACTATAAATAAAGACCTTCCCCTCTCTCATTCACACATTCACTTGCTCTCCTCTTCTAGTCTGATTTTTTGCGGCTACCTCAGCTTGGCTCTTGTTTTGGGGGTATGGCCTCCTTGGTGGATTATCTTCTTCTGATTTAAGGTGTGGCCTCTTAGGCTTTTCTCCTTGCTGGTTGGGATCTTCTTTTCTTGTGTATTGTCTTCCTTCTGCTGGGTATTGGTGCCACGGACCTCCCTCCTGCTGAGATATAAGTGTCGCGGATCCTCCCTTGTTGTGTTAAGGTGGGTAGACCCTCCTCTTGCTATTGAGGGTGTCACGGCCTCCTCTTGACCCTCCTTCTTGCTGTCGTTGTGTGCTTTAGGGGTGTCGCTGCCTCCTGGCAACGCTTTGGCTCCTCCTCTTGTGATTGGTGGGGCTATCTCTTGATGTCCCTGATGTAGCTGCCTTCTACTGTTGTTTTCCAGTTTCTGCCTTGAGGGTTTTGCACTACAGTTTATCTTGGATAGTTTTTGGTTGAGCCTTCTTGTGGTCTTTGGGGTTTTCTGTATCAGCCCTACTCTTGATGATTTTCCTTGAGTTCTTCTTGGCAAACTATTCACTTACAGATCATGATGATATCAAACCCTTGAGGGTTTAATCCATGACCTTCATAGCTTTTTTGAGCAAATAGAAAGAGGACAGCCACACATCAGTGTTGGAGTTACCTCACACACCTAGGATTTCTTTTTCCTAAGGTTTTTCCTTGTTTATTAGTCATAATTAGTCATTATCCAGTCTCCTATATTTTAGGGGAGAATATTCCACCTGGAGAATATTCTCTTTCAGTTGACACTTCAGTTTAACTAGTTGAATTGAGTTTAGATGTTGCATTGGTTTTGTCATCATGCAACATTGGGATCATCACCATGATAATTCGACCTTGCCTTGGTATCATCACCAGAGTGGTGCATTAGCCTTGATTCCCTGAGTTAACTCCTCACTACTCTTTGTTCAGTCAGTTAACTGAAGACTAGTTGACTAGTTAACTCAACTAGGTGGCAGTTCACTCCCGTAATTGCCTGAGAGACTAGACTACGTGGCAAACTATTCACTTATAGATCATGATGAGATCAAACCCTTGAGAATTTGATCCATGACCTTCATAGCTTTTCTGAGCATATAGAAAGAGGACAGCCACACATCAGTGTTGGAGTTACTTCACACACACCTGGGATTTCTTTTTCCTAAGGTTTTTCCTTGTTTATTAGTCATAATTAGTCATTATCCAATCTCCTATATTTTAGGGGAGAATATTCCACCTGGAGAATATTCTCTTTCAGTTGACACTTCAGTTTGACTAGTTGAGTTGAGTTTAGATGTTGCATTGGTTTTGTCACCATGCAACATTGGGATCATCACCATGCTAATTTGACCTTGCCTTGGTATCATCACCAGAGTGGCGCATTAGCCTTGATTCCCTGAGTTAACTCCTCACTACTCTTTGTTCAGTCAGTTAACTGAAGACTAATTGACTAGTTAACTCAACTAGGTGGCAGTTCACTCCCGTAACTGCCTGAGAAACTAGACTAGGTGGCAGTTCACTCCCGTAACTGTTGGTGTGTGTCCAGATCACTCTAGACCACCACTATGGCACATTGGTTCACCTCCAGTGCGCACTCATTGAGCTATACAGAGTATATCATGTGTAAACTATTCATTATTCACAACGGTTAATGAGAATTCTTTCATTCTTTCTCTCCTTCTTCTTCTTTCTCATTTTCTCTCTACAAATGTGTGTATTATTGTTTAGCTAGATCTATTCTGTGCAGGTTCAACACATTTACAATCATGTACCTCTTTCATTTGTTTTAATAAGGTAAAGTTCAAATCTTGTTTACTCATGTTTACTTCTGTTTCTAGTCTAAGTTAATATTTAGAAATGTTATTTTCTGTTCATGATCAATCCTAGTTAAAGTTTGTTCTCTTTAGGATGTTCAGATTTGTATTTTTAGTATTTCATCTACTTCAGAATTTTGTTTTTAAACGTTGATCTATATATACAGTAGTGATTAAATTTTAAAAGTTATTACTGTTTTCTCTTTTCCCTAAAAATCTAACAGTTTTCCTTAGTTCCTTTTGCTCATTTTCAGTAGTTTTACTTGATCAAATTTTGGGTTTTCATACTAATAACCAAAAACACTTTTAAAGTGTTTTTGGCCATCTTTTGTCAACGTTTGTTTGATGTTTTGTGCAGGTTTGCAAACAGATAGGAGATACTCTACTAAAATTTGGCGGATTTGGAGCATCCAGGCCCCCGGGAGCATCCCATTCTTCAATAAACACTTCTAAAACTTTGTAAAGACTTGTGACCCCCCTAATGAATGGTCACAAGTCACTCCAAAAAAGAGATTTGTAGATTTCATTAATAAAATCAGTGGGGCTACAAGCTCCCACTCTTCATCCCCCTTAGGGGGGACAGTGTATTTTGTGATTGTGTCTATTTTGCAATTTTGGCTTAAGTTTATTTCACATCTTAAGATAAGCTAAAAGTAAATTTAAAACTTATCACAAAGCACTACAATCTTTAGTTTAGATTTCCTTTTTGCAAAGTAATATTTTAATTGCTAGAATAGATTTCATTTTCTTGCAAATAAACCCATCCCCTCAACTCCTCTACGTATGCTCTGAACCCTTGCGAGCTAGCTCAATCTAGAGAACTCATCAGAACCAAGGTTGGTCAGTGTGGATCTAGTTTAACTTAGGACAATCTCGAAAAGTAACTATTGCTTGGTGTGTAAAACCGCTTAACAATTTCATTTTCTTGCAAATAAACTCGTCCCCTCAACTCCTCTGAAAAGAGGTTGGTCAGTGTGGACTTAAATTAATTAGAAAACATTTACTTTTATGCAATTTCAATTTGGCAAATAAACCCATCCCCTCAGCTCCCTAGTGTATGCTCTAAACCCTTGCGAGCCTAGCTCGATATGGGAAAATCATCAAAACCGGGGTTGGTTGGTGTGGATCTAATTTAACTTAGGACAATCTCGAAACTATTGCTTGGTGTGGAAAATGGCCTAAAGGGAGTGTGTGAAGTCATGTGGAATACCTCGGGCTTGTTCCCCTCCGTGTTGGACATCCGACACCTTTAGTGAGTTTGTTGGTGAAGCCATTAGGTTTCGGAAAACTCTCCGCAAATTTCCATAGTAAAGGGATAGTCTCTTTAGAGGCCACAATTTAGTTTAGCTTGCAATACAATTTCTCACAAGCAATAATTTAATCTCATTAATCAACCTTTAAAACTTACAAGGACATTTCACACGGTAATCTTTATCTCAGCAGCGTTACATCTATATCACGATATTTGGCACTGGTCTCGTTTACTTTATTTTTCAGCCAATTTCACTTAAAGTATTTACATTGCAAGCATTTCCTTTGAAGTATCATATTGATGTATGCACCTCTTTTGCTTTACTATTATTGAATGTATCTTTGGATCAATGAAAGAATCATATGTTGCTAGTGTAGATTGATATTTGGTAATAATTGTTCTTGTTGCAATAAACTCCTAGACTCTTTTTCTTGTACTTAGTTTAGTTCAAGTCTTAGATTATTTTCTTTAGGGACTACCCCCCCTTGGCTTCACTAGGTGTTGGCCTAGACGGAGGAGTTGAGGATCAGGTGACAACACCTTGACTCGAACTTGCCCCCAAGGGCACACCCAGTGGACTGAAGGTTTCTTCCACACCCAGTGGACTGAAGGTTTCTTCCACACTACCCAAGGTGTGTATAAAGGCGGCAACATGGTCAAAACCAAATGGAAAATACCTTCAGAGTTTGAAAAAGTCTTCCCTGATGACATCAAGGGATCCTATAGCAAGATTAGTCAAGCCTATGCCCCCCTATCTTGGTCACCACAAAAGGATAGGCTAAGTCTAGGTAAATGTGAAAGGTTAGGAAGAGTTTGGACGAGGTAGTTGGTTGACGTGTGTAAGATAAGTTTACCAATGCATATAATGGCAATTACCAAGTCTAACAAATGAATAATTGCCTCTAGAACACTAGCTATCAAGTAAGAAGGTTGTTGTAGTAAAATTGCAGCAATAAACAATGGTTATACCAGCCAAGAATGTTTTGTAACAGCAGCAAGAAATCAGCCTGCAAAATTAGTAAATAAAATCTTAAAATGTAGACCTTAACAAGTCGAATAAGATCCAAGTGTTCAACAATGATTATAGCCTTCTTAAACCACAATATTAAGTAAGTTATCAGCTATCTAATTAAGCCCTAATGGCTGTAGCAAACATTTATGACAGCAGCAATAACTTCACTTAGTTTGGCAAGCATTAAGCTAGTTTGAGGGTTGTGTTAGAATTAGGGAAACAAAGCAAGAATTTAACTTTTTAAATTTTATGAGGACAAAATCAGCATGAACACATCAAACTTATACAGATCTGAACTCCAAAAATATTCTGAGTATGTTAGATAGTTGGATCAGAACTTAAAAGATAATTCTGAACATGTACAGTAAACCATAAACACTTTCCGAGTGAGTAAAACACCTAGATCTGGACTAGAAGTTAATTCTGAACTTGTATACTAGATAGATCTAAACTGTAAAGTATTTTTGAGTGAACAACATACTTAGATCTGAACTGTAGATAAATTTCTAAGTCAGATMTGAACTGAACAATAATAAKAAAGCATGYTGAAYAAYAGATCTAGTGATAACCAATGTAATAAAACTAAAAACTGAAAAHTGYAACTTACCTCTTGACAATCTTACCTYTRTTTGATGAAGTAGAGCATAACRCATATGAGASATAAAAGRYCACTAAAATATGCTCAGACAAGTMTTTGAGTCRTRGATCTACCTCAAGGGTTAGATCACTTATCAAGAGAAAAATAGGACTGATATGCCACCATGAAAAACCCTCATACAAACATACTCAAAACCCCAACAAGGAACACTGGAATCAAAACCCTTGATTTGGCCAGAAATAGAAAGAAATGAAAGCAGCCGGGGAATAAGAGGCTTTGAAAACTTCAGATCAAGACCGCTGTCCTAGATCTAAACCTTAACTACCCAGTAGTAGCGGCCGCGGCCTAGATCAGCTCAACAGTTAACCTTAAGGGAGGGTCGGCTTCAACAGTCAAGGAGTGGCGGCAGCAAAAACACTTCCCAGCAGAGATTTTAACCACCCTCAACACACAGCAGCAGCAAGAATATCAAAGAAGGGCCCTGTCAGCAAAATAAAAGAGAGGCTAGACTGTACTATCACCAGGAGGCCGTTGTACTGTCACAAGGAGGCCGCAGCACTATCACAAGGGGGGCCGCAGCACTCATAGGAAGAATAACTCAGAGCAATCCTTCACTTAGCATAGGAGAGAGTGTGTGTAGTATCAAGTGAAGGGGAAGGGGTGCATATTTATACTTTGAGGCAAGGGTTAGGGTAAAAAGAAATATAATTAAAATAATAAAAAATAAGACATTTAATTAATATTAATATTAATTAAATATATTATAATTAAATATTTCTTTTAGTAGCCCCTAAGACAAAAAAATACAAAAACCCCAAAACAAACTCAAGCTCAGAAACCAAGGGTGTGGGGGGGTTAGATGAGGTTACATGGTGGCAACACTTGTCCTTATAATTCTCAAGGTGACCTTTTTAACTTTATCATCACTGCATATGGGATACATCCCTCATGTGGTCATGTCCGCCTTCAAAGAGGGTCACATACCAAGGATCAAAACCAAGGATCAACCCATGCCTTAGACATGGGTACCCTAGAACACGTCCAGGGGCCCTAGACATATCTAGGGACTTAACTGCTTGGTCCCAGACCAAGAATCTCAGTCGTATACTGGGGGCCCTCTCAAGGGTCTTTACTGCTTGGTCCCAGACCAAGAACCCCAGTTATCTACTGGGGGCCCTTTCAAGGGTCTTTACTGCTTGGTCCCTGTTGACCGCTGGGTTAGCACAGAGGTCAACTCATTTTCATGAAGATTATCTATGTCGAAGACAGCAGAGTTCTACTGGGTGTTTTTAAACACCAGCACTTATATTTTTGTAAACGGGATCTCCGCGCCCCTGCGAGGGTAAATAATGTAATAATGTCTGCATGGATCATAGTTAGGTCAGGTACCTTGGATGTTGACATCAGGGGAGTTCCTT